>JABSTB010001221.1:0-16334 GCA_013756995.1 Neonectria neomacrospora | reverse complement strand
GGGATAGGGGCGGCATCGGGGGCGGCATCGCGGGCCGTCTTTAGTGGTGGTGATGCGACGGAAGTGGCGGTTGTGAGAGTCGTCGTGTTAGTGGTGGTGGATGAGCCGCTGGGGTGAGTCTTGGGCTTGGCCTTTGGGAAATGCTTCTCCCGATATCTTCGATCCACGCTAGCGTCCAGCTGCCAGAATATCGTTAACATTGAATGCCAGATATCAAGAATGGGAGATCACTCATACTCGGTAGGCCTTGCGATAGAGCTTCAGGCTGTCGCCGTGTTGGCCGTCGCCTTCCTTGGTCATGGCCTCTTCGTAGTAATCGAGGGCGGACACGAGCTTCTTCCGGACCGGAACGCCGGTGACATCGTGCACCGACTGGGACGAGGGCTCGGGCTCATCGAAAGATTGGCCGTGGAGATATTCGTCTTCATCATTGTCGTCGGCTGCGGGGGCGGGTTTCACTGCGGACACGGATGGACCGCGGCGCCGGGACGGGCCGGCGGTTGATGGTGCAGCGCGGGGGTGTTCATGCTGGCCGGATTCGTCGTTGTGCTGATGTTGCAGATCTGAGATCCATTGCTTGCGGAACGACTCGAGATCCGAGTTGAGCCCGCCCTTCTTGGCCGAGGATGATGAGGGCGAGGAGGACATTGTGAGAAGAGTGATTGGGTATATCCGATATGTCCGGTAAAAAAGCTGGGGGTTTGGGTGGCGGTGGAAATGTGGGCGATGGCGATATCTACAGCGGAATCATGATTACGTAGGTAGATAGGTAGGTAAGGTAGGTATATGTGTTTGTTTTCCTAGGTGGGTGGTACAATTGAGGATATCCCAAGATCAATAATAAGACGGTAAAAGGAATAAAAGGGCCTTGCCGTTTGAGTCAGATGGAGACTGCAACTACAAGTGAATGATGATGCAAGGTCGGAGACGAATGGCGGGGATTGGTTGATGGAGGGGCAACTGGAACTATCCAGGATAAGGAGCACCCCACATGCGGCGGGTGTTGATCCGGAGAGACATCGTTCATCGATTTGATAAGCTAGCAAGTGGCCAGCTCGCCGGAAAGAGTCAGACGGGGAATACTCGGAGAACCGTAATAAATGGAAGCCCTGAGTTTGGCAGCGTAAGTAACGTCACTCAGTTGCCGTTTCACTCTCGACTGTCCGTTACAAGTATTAGGTAAGCCTTCAAAGCTGCATTATCTGATCCGATCATGGTTCCAAAGAATGCACCCTTTTGGCCCACGCCCTTTGGGTGGAGCCTGATTTCACCCAATCAAAATACCCCGTGACATCATGCCCGGAAAAGCGCGGCTCTTGCCACAGCAGCTGCTAGCAAGAGCTCCTTCTCCCCCCAACGCCACCCAAGCTGAAATTTGCCGCCGACGCTCCGACTCCGGGCGCCGGAAATCCGGGCAATTGCTGGCAGAAATTTGGCAAAGGAAGAAAAAAAAAGACGCGACACGAAGACCGAAGACGAACAACCAATGCTGGACCTGGGACCCTGAATCCACACGTTCTCCATTCCCGAAGGCAGAGACGCAAGCTATCTATCTATTAAGCAGTTTGACGATAGCGGCTTTGAACTGTGGATTGTGCTGGAATCTCAGGCTCGCAATCCACAAAAAGACGATACTAGCCGACAGACCGACAGCCCGAGTCCGACCGGCGTCGGTGTTTTGCTGAACGCGCCAGAGACGGACAGGGCTAGATATACAGACCCCCAGAGGCCCCAATACACAAACGTCCAACCTCCGGAGCCAGAACCATCGGCGGTTTCGGTCACGGAAGCTGTGACTCGGGAGCCCTTGGATCGCCTCGCCGCCACACTTTGTCATCGTCATCGACACAACCCCATCCATCCATCCTTCTTTTAGCTCCCTCCCCGTCCTATCTACTCCCTCTACACTCGCGATCCTCCCTCTTTGGCTTTGCCTAGTCGCAACTCCCCCGCAAAATCCCAACCCGACCATGCGCTGAGCTTCCTCGTCCTGTTCTCCCACCGCCACCACGCCAGAGATCATGAGTCCCGACGTGCATCGCTCTGGTGGTCTTGATAGCAACCACCACAACCTGCCCAACGCCGACGACGAATTCACCCTCGCCAACATGGTTCACAATCCCGGACAAGGCAGCGGCAACGGTACCGGCAAGCCGGTGGCCCCGATCCCTATCAATGACGATATCGTCGACATCACGGCTCCCCAGAAGATGATATCGGCCATGTCGGGCAGCCTGTTGACCTCGGTGCTCGGTACGTCGCCATTCCATCGAATCTTCTCTCTGGTTGATCATTCTAACACTCGCTCCCTCTAGTCACGCCCCTCGATGTCGTCCGAGTTCGTCTTCAATCCCAAAAGATCCCCCGACCGTCCGTCGACTTCTCCAAGCTCGCCTTGACCACCACCTCTCTCACGCCCGCTCAAACCGCCGAACTGGGTGTCACCTCGTGCTGCCGCGAAGTCTTCTTCGCCGGTGGCAACGCCGACTTCTGTCTCGCCGCGCCCCGCATCGAGGGCATCGCCAACGTGCCCCCACCCGCCGAATGCGCTGTCGAGGAGGTGCAGCGCCGTACCTTTAGCACGACGATCGATGGCTTCCGCAAGATTGCCCGCAACGAGGGTGTGACTACCCTGTGGAGAGGCCTGTCGCCCACGCTCGTCATGGCTATCCCCGCCAACATCATCTATTTTACCGGTTACGACTGGCTGCGATACAACGCCAGCAGTCCCTTTGCGCACTTCAACGATGCCTCAGCTCCCCTCACGGCTGGGTCTGCGGCTCGTGTGTTGGCGGCGACGGCGGTGGGGCCCATCGAGCTGGTCCGTACGCGGATGCAGGCTGCCTCGGGGTCCGGGACTTCGAACCACATGGCCGAGACTTTCAAGGGTATCCGGGAGATGGTGGGTAACCGGGGATATACCGCTCTCTGGAGGGGCTTGACGTTGACGCTGTGGCGAGACGTGCCCTTCTCGGGCCTCTACTGGTGGGGATACGAGTCAATACGGTCGAGACTCACCGACATGAGGGAGCAGCGTCACGGACACGTGCTCTCGGCCGACCACCTGTCTGAAGAAAGGCGGCGGTCTCAGATCCACGAAAACCACACCGAGACGTTCCTGGACAGTTTCGCGGCGGGTGCCCTGTCTGGCACCTTCGCGTCCATCGTTACAACACCCTTCGACGTCGGCAAGACGCGAACCCAGATCCACCAGCACGAAGCCGGTGCGGGCGCAAGCGGAGCGGCGGCGGTTCCAGAGGAGCGCAATATGGTGCGCCTCCTGTGGCACATCTTCAAGACGGAGGGCATCCCGGGTCTGTGGAAGGGATGGATTCCCCGGACGCTCAAGGTGGCGCCCGCGTGCGCCATCATGATCAGCAGCTACGAAGTCGGCAAGCGGGCATTCCGCGGCGTCAACGAGCGCAAGCGACTCCCGCACGAGGATCAGTGACGGATGACGTTACTTCCGAACAAAGAAAGTAAAACTCCCACAAACCAGAAGGGAACACAAGGGAGGAGAAAAGCACGGTGGATTTGCATAGAAAACCCGGCGTTTAGAGGAAACCAGGAAACTTGAGGTTAAGGCGGGCGAGGGCGACTCTCTTCTTTACAGCCCCTTTTGATGTGTTGCGAGCGCAAGCGTTAGACCACGGAGTACGGCACTGTATGTCTGACATAGAGACGAAATAATTGTAAGAATATGAGACAGAAGAATAAATGTCAACGGTTATGATCCCCTTTCTATACTTTGTTCGTTGCGCTTATGTGAGATTTCGTTGTTGCTGTGAGTGAGGGTCGAGTTGTGAGTGGTAGCTGGGATATATTCAGTTAACGAGGTCACAGCTTCGTCGAGTGGGGGCAGTTTCTAGTAGGATCAAGATAGGTTTAAGAGAGATTGGGCACAAAATCTAAAGGAAGTATGTATTTAATAAGCGATGATGTGAGATGTTAAACTCGGTGTAAGTCTTTTGAAGAGCATACATTATCGAGCTAGTTTTATCCCACGTTCTCCATCAAGATCCATTCCAAATATCCGGGGTATAGACCCTCAAAAGTTTTCAACACCACTCACCCACCCACCACCATCACAACCCCACAACCTCATCAGTCCAACCCCAGTCCCCCCGGAAAGAAACGATGTACTCCCTCACCTGCGCCGACGGCCTCCACTTCGGCGCCGACATCTACGTGCTCGATGTCCTGCGCACGTCGGCCGGCCTCGCGGCCACGGCCTCGGACCAGTCGCTCTCGCTGCTGGACCCGGCGCGCCTGTCGCAGGGCCCCGTGCGCCGGCTGCCGACGGGCCACGGCAACGTCACGGCGCTGCGCGTCTTCGACGGCAACGCCGCGCTGGTGTGCACGGCGGGCGAGAGCGGGACTGTGGCGGTTTGGGACCTGAGGCAGGGCGCGAGCGTGGCGCAGTTCCAAGGTGAGTTTTGAGTGATGTGGGATCTTGTGTAAGTGAGAGGGCGTGGCTGATGGTGAGGTTGGCGATGAAGGGAGTGACACGCCCATCCTGTCTATGGCGTGTAGTGCTGAGACAAAGACGATTGCGTTGGGCACTGAGTTGCAAAACCACACGGCTTCCATCTTCCTCTGGTACGTCATGGCTTGTATTACATGTATTCTCTTCATCTGATACCCTTCAACCCTTCAACACTATGGCCATACATCGTGACCACAACTCCACGATCACAGCTCTATAAGAGCAACACCACGGCGACCAACTACTCACCATCTCCTAGGGACGTCCGCTCCACCCCCTCCGCCAAAGCCCACTACCAAGAAGTCCACAGCGACGACGTCACAGACCTCGCCTTCAACCCCAGCAACCCGGCGCTGCTGCTCTCGGGCTCGACCGACGGCCTGGTCAACGTCTACGACACGCGCATCGCCGACGAGGACGACCTGACGCTGCAGACGTGCAACCACGACGCCTCGGTCCACCGCGCCGCCTGGCTGACCTCCACCGAGATCGCCGCCCTGTCGCACGACGAGCGCTGCGCCCTGTACGACGTCGCCGAGGAGCGCAACTCGGGCGATGCCACCCAGGACTTCGGCGACCTGCGTAAGGTGCTGGGCTGTCAGTACGTCGCCGACGTGACGCCCAAGGTCGACGGTAGCGGTGCTATCCTCGGCGCCGGATCTCAGGAGTAAGTTTGCCCAGCCGTCTCCGGGATGACTAGGTATCACAGTGTACTAACAACTGCCAGCCGCCAAATGTTCGAGCTCATCTTCCTCGCCAAGAACCCCAACGGCCAAGGCTGGGCCCTGGACCGGGACAACAG
This sequence comes from Neonectria neomacrospora, assembly GCA_013756995.1. Lineage (NCBI taxonomy): Eukaryota > Fungi > Ascomycota > Sordariomycetes > Hypocreales > Nectriaceae > Neonectria > Neonectria neomacrospora. The sequence goes on along the minus strand of JABSTB010001221.1, from coordinate 11,046 downwards.
CGTCGGGCTTCCCGGTGCCCACGGGGAGGAGATTGTGCGGTCGTTCTGCTTCTTCGACGAGGAGCACGTGGTGTTTACGGCGGGAGAGGATGGGAACGTCAAGGCGTGGAGGCCGGAGAATTAATTAGACTGGATCACTGCAGTAAAAAAGGAGCTGGGATGTACCCAAATGTGAACATGTGAACTTATGTGCATTAGGGTGCGTGACTGTGTGTTTGAATGTGAGAGGGGTCTATGAAGGTGAGTGGATGAAAGGGGCGCCACAACACCACACGCTCCCCCGATCACGAACATCACCAGCCTCACCACAACCCGACCACCAGCACAGCAACAGCACACAAATCCCTCCCTACAGCGCGCGCAAAAGCCTCAAAAAATTACAGAAAAACAACAGGCGAATTCTAGAACCCCAGCTCTATCCAAAGAGCCCAGCAAAAAAAGGGTGACCATCCCCTTCGAAATGGGGGTTCAGTCATCAGGGCATCCACTGGCGAGGTTGGCTTTAGGGCTCTTGCTCGGACAATGGTCAGTTGCCGACTGCGCCAAACCGGGCCGCGGCCCGATCCAACTATCTGCTGGAGCTCCTCGTGATGTTAACGGGGAATTAGAATTCACGCCCTATGTGGCTTTGTTCCTGTTGGCGGGGGGCTTGGTGGGCGGCTGTCAGGCTGGGGGTGGTGACTGCGTGCCGGCTGGCAGGGAGAACGGCTGTCAGTTGGCTGTGAATGGCGATAGGTAGAAGGGAGAACACCACTCACCGATCCAGTGTTCAACTCCATCACGTGCCCACGTCTGTCTCTGTGCAATGTGCTCGCTCTCCGGGCAGCTTGGTTTCTCTCTCCTTTTCCATGATAACTGGGTAGCCCTTTCACACTTGTTTCCGCCCTGACTTGCGTTTCCTGTTCTTTTTTTGGGTTCCTTTGTCTCCCCAACTTGCGTTTCTTTGTCTTTTCCCGAATCTTATACCGCCCGGGCAAGGTGGTAGCAACAACAAAGCCTCGACATGAACCTCAACCATACTTGTCGTGCTTCCCTTTGACCTTCAACTCCAGCAGCCGCTCATGGTAGTCTCCCTCCTTCCTCGCCCGCTTCAGCTTCCTCACCTCATCCTCATCCAGTCTCCGCCCCGCCGCCTCCTCAAGCTCTCGCCGGCTGATACGCGCTAGCGCCTTTTCCTCCTTGGACGCCCGCAGCTTGGGCTTGAAGCGCGCCTGCATCCGAAGCCGAAACGTCGTATTGAACGAGATGGACTCGCTGTCGCCCCGCACCTCAGCACCTGCCGCGCCGCCAGCCTTGGCCGATGTGGTCGGCTTGATGGTCAGGAATGTGTCGCGCAGCGTCTGGATCTGGAAGGTCCCTGGGGTATCGGACGTGGGGATCATGTTGAAGGACTCGAGCGGCGACACAGCCTCGGATGTGGCTGACAGTGATCCGATCTTGTCGCAGGAGAGATATCTATTGCGTTTCATGTCAGCGCCGGTTCAACTTCATCTCCTCGGTTACAAACATACCTTCCATGATGTCCCTTGAGACGGAAGTTGTCCGTCCCCAAAACACGATTCGCAACCCACACCTGGCGCACGTCATGTGGCTCTGCCGTGGCTGGGTTCCCGTCGACAATGTTCTCAATTGGCAGCGCAAACACCTTGCCGCTGGGATCGCAGGCCAGCGCGGAGGGCGTCTCGGTGGGAAGGACGATCATGATGGGCCCAACGACATCCGCCGCGCCCTCGGCCGACACCCAGCTGTCGTCATTTTCGGTCTGGTCGTCGTCGGGGTTCTGCTTCTGTACAGCTTGCGACTCGGGGTCTGCGTCGGCGTCTCGAGGCGGCTTGTCGGCGTCGGTGCGCTTGCGCTTCTTGACCTTTTTGTCGCCCTTGAAGGAGAGCGGCTTGACCATGGTGGGCAAGTCTCTACTAATTACGTAGAGTATCTTGGACGTCGGATGGAGACGTTGAGGCTCTGTGCTTGAAGACACCGGGAGACGGCGAGCTCCACACAGTAGCGTCCACCGTTCAGGAAGGTGATTGGTTATGTAAGCCGCCTCCCCCGCAGGCTTGTGCCGGTCCAACCAAGGATTCGATAATTCCAACAAGAGATAAAGAGACGACAACCCAGATGATGTGTCACGCGAGTGTTTTCTAATTAATCTAGATTCTTTTCTTTCCTGGAAGTCTTGCGCTATTCGACTCGACCCAATCCAATCCAATCCGATTTAACCAAAATGGTTGCTCAAGCTCAGGCCATCACGGTGTCCCTCCAAGACCTTAAAGAAGGTACGTACCCTTACTCACTCACTCACTTACTCATGCTATCTCTACTAGTATGCAACTACAACTTACACTCTGCTTACTCTCAGCATCGCAGGCAACATCCCTTTTGAAGCTCTCCAACAAGCCTTCGGTCCCGACTCGCTCGGCATCCTCGTCGTCAAAGATGTACCCCAAGAGTTCCCCCAATTGAGACATCAAGCTCTCTCCTACGCTTCATACCTTGGCAATTTGCCCAAGGACGAACTCGGTATCTTCACTCCCTTCAACGTATGCCTTATATCTCTTTCTGACCGTTTCACCCAGAGAAGCTCGAAAATGTCCAGGCCAAGTACCTCACCGGCTGGTCTCTTGGCAAGGAAACGCTCAAAAACGGCCAAGTCGACACCTTCAAGGGCTCGTACTACGCGAACTGCGCCTTCTACATCGACCCGTCCCTGGAGTGCGCCGCCCCGACCGTCGTCTTCAGCCCGGAAACGTTCCCCGAGTACCTCTCGCCCAATGTCTGGCCCCCAGAGCCCGTCCTGCCCGGTTTTAAGCCTGCCGTCACAGACCTGTGCCGCCTCATCATCGACGTCGCTGTCCTTGTCGCCCGTGCCTGCGACCGCTTCGCCGAGAAGGACATCCCAGGGTATCCGAAAGGCTATCTGGAGCATGTCGTCAGCACGTCCAACACGACAAAGGCTCGTCTGCTGCACTATTACCCCCAGGAGGTCGACCCCGCGGCCGGCGTCGATGCCGATGAGGATGACTGGTGCGCCACTCATCTCGACCACGGGTGTTTGACCGGTCTAACCTCTGCTATGTTCATCGACGAGGGCAAATCCAACCCTGCTGTGCCCCCGTCTGCCACCGCGGGAAGCTCTCTATCGGCTCTCGACGAGCTCGCTGCGTCCCCGGACCCTTCCGCAGGTCTGTACATCAAGTCCCGCTCCGGCGAGACTGTCCAGGTCAAGATCCCGCGCGACTGCATCGCCTTCCAGACAGGCGAGGCGCTTGAGCGCATCACCGCAGGCCGCTTCAAGGCGGTTCCCCATTTCGTCCGCGGTGTGCGTGCGAGTGTGAGTGGAGGGAGGATTGCACGGAACACGCTGGCTGTCTTCACCCAGCCCAATCTGGGCGAGGAGGTGGACATTGAGCAGCATCTCACCTTTGGGGAGTTTGCGAGGGGCATTGTTTCTAAGAACACTGTTTCATGATGTAGTGTCGAGCTAAAACAATGAGGATCGATGAATGATGAAGGTGACTTAGACAAGTCCACGCTCGGTAGCTCAACATCGATCTAGCTTCCCCTTGTGAGAATTCCACCACACTGTAGGTGAGACAACTGGTCGCGAGTTGTAAAAGTCGTTCCTGTTGGGGTCGGTAGTCGAAGCCTTGTCTAACCGCCTTCTTGTTGCTTATCCTTGAATCCTCAAAACACCTACGATCTGGCGAGGATAAGGAGGATGACAATTCACTTTCTGGAAGACGCGTGGGATTGGCTGGCGAAACTGTTCGAGCCTCTCATTTTTCAGCTGGCGTCATCTCCATCGCCGCAGGGAAATGGATGTCTGACTTGGTCCTAATATCTAGTGAGATTCGTGAGCTCAACTACAAACACGTGCAAACCTAATAGTCATAAAGAGAAGATCGTCAAGACACCATCCGCTTTGCCGCCGTTTCCCCAAATCTCAGCGGCGCCCTGAAAAGCCCCGAGCGTTGCTCAGAGCGCCCGCCACATTTGTAAATAGTTGCATGATTGGCTTGTTTCGTTACGTCTTGCATATTTTATTATTATTCTCCGGGGTTAGTCCACACAGCCTGATTCCCAAAAGCCCGTCAGCCTGATGAGCTTTTAGGCAGTCTTCTTAACTGTCATCAAGCTTGCGAAGTAAGAAACTCGACGACTTCAACTCTCATCTGAACATCATGCTTCCCCCGAGCGGGACCCAGACTGGTGGCACGTCCAAGCATAGCACCACGGCCTCACCTGGCAATGACCGGCAAACAACAAGTGGGCGCTCTTCCCAACAAGCTCACCACTCGGTGCTCGTTTGTGTCAATACCGTGGACCGGCCATCGCCGCCGCAGCTCTTTTCCGGCGATGAGCCTCGGACAGCTCAGCGCCCGGGAAACGACCAACCTCCCGACGAAGCGCCAACTGCTACAGGTGCCTCTACGAACACAGCTCGCGTCGCCGAAAGTAATTACGCCTGGTACGAGGCGAGATTGACCGCTTACTTGGCCATGTTTGGGTTTGTGTCTGCTATCGTCTTTGGCGTCCCTGCCTGGTTGAATCAAGTTGCTGGTAACGAAACGGCGAAGGCAAGCTTGCTCATCGACCAAATGAACTTCTGCTACGATCACAAGGTCAGTCATCTTAAAGCGGCATTTATCAGCGATGCTTCACTCCCGCAAAGCCTAAAGTCAGCATTTGGCTAAGCCCTAGTTCTTCTTATAGGAGTTGAGGAACACCTCAGCTTGCAGGAAGATCATCGAAGAAGGACTGGAATCCCTCTCTTTCGACGAGTCTCAAATTTCCCAGCTTGGCCATCTCAGTTTTGAGAAACGCGCTGACGTAATGTCAGCCGCCGAACAGTGCCAACGTGACGGCCCCGATGCCATTCCCCGTGCTGCTTTGTGGGCTCGCCGCCTGATGGACCACCACGTTGTGGCGTTAGAGAGCCTGTCAACACAACACAGTGGTTCAGAGGATGGTCTGAAGTCTTTGGTCGATCTGATACCCCCAGTGTTGGCTTGCTCTCGAGAAGTTAACAGAACCGCCGCAACTATATATTTTTCTGGGACATTGCTTTCACGGTGTAACAGAATGGGAGAACTCGTCGATAAAGTCCAAAGAGCGCAGAACCACCTCATGTCAAAATACGATAAGAGTCTCCAAAATAACGTCGCAACCGCTACAGAACTCTTGGAGGGGAAGCAGGAGCGTCTTCGGAGCTTGCGAAATGAGTCGGCCTGGATCTTCAAGCAACACCCAGACCTGAGCCTCTGGGATCACAGTCATCATGGAAGTGGAAAAGGAGCATTCTCCTTTTTCTGGAACCTTGGCATGCCTTTGTCAACTTTGATCCAGGCTATCAGAGCCTGGATCGGGAACCGCGTTGCAATCTCAACTATCGCCTCCGGCCATCTCCTTTGGGGACTGAGCATCCTTGGCTTCTTCGTTGTACCGCATGAGCCCAACAACATTTTGCCATTCGAGGGCTTGTCATTCTCGTGGCCCATGCTCTTCATGGATTGCCTTGTTTTGACCCCGGGGCTTTTCGGAGATTTCTTAGTCTCATCAGGAGACTTTGGCAGCGGGTCGCGAATGGGTTATTATATCGTATCTGCCTGGCCGGTTCTTAACATGTTTAGCATAGGAGTTCAACCGCGCCCCATAACGGTTCTCGACTATGAATGTTTGGGTGAAAGTTTGTTGATAAATCTGATGGACGGCTCGTTCCAACTGACTCGGTTGCATCCGAGGTTTTCATTCATTCCATTCCATACGTTCTGGATTGGGTTCCGGTCTTTTCATGTTTTGATAGAAATTGTTGTCAAGGGCCTTTTGTTGGAAACAAAAACTACTGGGCCGGAGCGGTGGGGTTTGATGAAGCCCAAGATACCTCGATGCTGGCCCGAGCTGGTAGCAGCGTTTGCTCTATGGACATCCCGTGTTCTGGTATGGTGGTCTATTAAGTCGCAATGGGACAATGTCGACTGGGAACTGATGCGTCCCATGTACCCATATGGCCCCATGGAATGTATTTGGTAGCTTAGACACCAATGTCAGATTACGATGCCCCTAGAATTGTTCTCATGCCAGGTAACGGTTTAAGGGATCCATAGGCTTATTTTACGCTTAAGGCCCATGCACTGGAAATCTAAAGTTGTAGAGAACGTCATATTTAGGCTTAAGGAGAGTGCTATCCTAAAAGTAATTTGTAACTTAGGTTTAAACAAATCATGGTGGTGAAAACGGCGAGCAAGAAACTCAAGAAGTGAAAAGTCAACCAAGAACCCCTTAGAGTAACTGCAATGACTGTGATGTGTGTGCCTGAGAGATAAGGAGCGTGGCAGGCGAGCCTCCTATTATAGGCGACGCAAACACATAAAAAGAACGGATAACCATCATAGTGATCAATCGGCCATGGTTCACAAGAGGGGCACCACAGGCTTGAGCATTCCAGCTAAGCCCAGGCGCCAACAAGACTCATGAAGAAGGCACCGAAGAAGACGAGGAGGCAAGCGCAGACTCGCTTGCTGCCACGGAGGACGCGCCAGCTCTCGTCGCTCAGGAAATCCTCCGAGAGCAGCTCGACCAGAGACGCATAGGTAAGCAGACCGGCCGAGATGGCATTCATCACGCCCACCACAATGAGGCCCACTTCCGAGCCGGGGCTGTAGAGGGTGTGAGTCGCCAGGCCCAGAGCTTGACCGATGGGAGTCGTGCATCCGTATGCGAGGGCCATGAACCAAGGCTGCATCTTGCCCTGGGGCCACTTGATAGCCGCGATTCTAGATCCAAGAGCGAGACCCTCAAAAGTCTGATGAAAAACAATAGCAATGAGGAGAATAATAAACTCATTGCCAATAGAGACACTAAGAGCCATTCCGATAAAGACGCTGTGGAACAAGATACCGAGCTCGAGAAGGACGCATTGGAGAAGCTCCTTGCGCTGTTTCTGCTCCGGAGTCAACGTTGGCATCTGCAAACTCTCGACGCTCGTTTCCTCGATGCTCCGCTTTCGTCGGGACTGGGTGTTATCCTCCTGTTCGTTGGTATCGTCTCTATTGGTGGGATCACGGCTGTTCAGGGCAGTCAGGCCCTGGCCAATGCTGGAGGCCCGGCCACGAAGGGGGCCCATATCGCGGACTGGGAGCATGCCAATGCTCCCCATACAGCCACCATGGTTGCTAGCGGAGGTCTGGTTGTCATTACCGGACCCGGCAGGTTGAATGTGCCGGGACGGGTGAAAGACCATCTCGATAATAGTGACGAAGAAAATCGCCGCAAGAGCAATGGCACCGGGGATTGCAGGATAATCTTTGGTCCAGAAATCGCCCAAGCATGGATCTCCCAGGGAAATGAAGGCCGTGGGAAGCAAATGGACAAAGGCAGTGGCGATGAGAACACCAGTACCAAAGTGGCGGACAGCAAAGAAGAAGCGATTGGGAATCCTCAGACCAGGGAATTTGACAGCCAAAATGGGAAACGCGCAACCGAGTGTAGAAATGAACAAGATGATGAACAAGGCTCCGACATGGAGCGGCGTGTTGTACTCTCCCTTGTCGACACCTCCCGCAGCGCAGGAGGCCCGTTTCCGCAGGGGAGAAGCTTGAGCGGCAGGGACAGATGGATGAACTGGAGGCGAAGAGACGGCGATGGAAGAGGGAGAGTTCCAAGACGAGAGAAGCGAAGAAACGACAATGACGGAGAGAACCCAGGCGGCCCAGCTCCATACGCGCGAGAGACACGACGGGAGCGTGCCTCGGGAGAGACGATCGTGGTCATCACCACCATCGACCGTCTTCAGACGCGAGGACAATCCTAAGATAAGTGTAAGTGGATGTTCAAGAGGGCGCATTGCCATGTAAGCTGTAAGTGAATGGTGAAAGAAGAGAGGTAGTAGCATACCCGGAGAACGGGACAGTCGTCCCGCATCCGCCAACTTGCCCTGGCTGGGCTCGGGAGATCGACTCCCAACTTGATTCTTTTCATCACCAGTGCCTAGCAGGCCTCCGCTACTGCCTCCGCTACCGTCGTCCTGGTCGGCGCCAACATGCTCGCGGAGGTTGGAGATGCCATTGAGATCCTGACAAGTGGTGTGGGTGGCGGCCAGGGGCGAGGGGCTCTGGTTCCAGGAGAGATGCCTGAAGACGGATTCGTCTGCTTTGGAGAGGCAAATCATTGTGGGCGACGAGTGGTGAGACCGGGGAAAGTGTGAGGTGAGTGTTCGTTGAGGACGGTGAAAGCGAGGAGTGGCTGAATGAGTCGTGGCTGGACTGCTTTACGATACGAAGCCGAATCGGTATTGTTTTTGCTATAGTCACCGGGTTTGAGTGACAATTGCAGTGTAAAGCCGGGAGTGAAGTCGATGAAAACAGCAATGTTAGATGACAGAGTTAGACGTCAAAGCCAAATGAAATGGTAAAAGTTTCATGACCATGATGGACTTTTCGAGAATCGGCTATGCCCAGGATCCAAGACTAGGAGGCGGGCGTGCGTGGCCCAAAGGGGTAAGAGTCAGGTTCGGACCACCGCAACCCCGGTTTCGCCCGCGTGACATGGCCACCGCATGCTGCATCGCAACGGGGAAGGAGCCGCGCGCAGAGGCACTGGGTACCTTCCTCCGCATCTTTCCCGCTTTTTTCACCTGCACTTGCACGCACTTGCCTTCGGGTCCCGATGTTCGTTCGCTCTTACCCCAAATGCACGTCAGCGGGGGAAACAAGTCGCCCGTAAGGTCGAGACCCGGACAGCGTCCGTGTCGGAGCTCCGTTGAACGGGTTTTCCCCACCTGGTGACCCGGTGGCAAGAAACCGACACCAGATCCGGGTTTGTGCCAAGCCGACGGCTTAACTACCTGCTTACGCAGTCTACGTAGTATTGGGTACGAAAGATACGTAAATAATTGCAGCTTCCCCCGTACGTAAGCAGGGAGTTCCAAGTTAAAATGGCCAAGCCGTGGAGGGGGCGGGAACCCCCCGGTAGCGCTACGGGTGATCAAGCACCCTGACGGGTAGGTAGGGAGGAGGCGTAATCGATCAATTATCTGGGGATGATGGATGTACTGCAGAGAGTCTAGAGACCGGGCACGGGACATCCACGAATACCGGACGGCAACGGTCGTGGACGAGAAAAACCACCTGCATGACCTCCTTGTTGGCCTCCATAATCGGACGGGTTCCGAGATTGATGCTCGCCTCAGCCGCCTGCTCCCGCTAGCACGGTATTCGTGACTTGTGCTAGACTCAGCAGTAAGACGAGACGGCGGAGCTGACAAGTTCTTACCGTTGAAATTCGAAATTTGAGCACGGATGTCCCTTGAGCCGCGCTGCCGGCATCTGCCCTGTCCGTCTGAGTCTTGTTCTATCTGTCTGTGTGTCTGTCTCGGTCTTGTCAGTCAGTCTGTCTGTCAGTCTCAGTCTTGCCAGCCCAGCCCTTCCGTCTCACACCGTGCAAGCCGTTTCTTTCGGTGTGGTGGCTTGGCGGGAACAGTGGACAAATCAAAGATTCCCGACCCGTGCTACCACACCGGCGAGAGGCAGATCCGGCGCCACCTGTCAAGGAAGCATCTGCAAGGCGCAGCAGCAAAGCAAAAGCGGCAGCATTTTAACTTTTAAGCGTAATCCTTGTTTCTTGTCGGTGTGCTGCACTACCGTATCTCGGAGAGACCCCACCTTATTAAGCCGGTTTTCCCAATCTCGACAGCTCGCCGAGAAGGGCGGGGTGGTTGATGTTGTGATCGCACGCGGACCTGACATCATCAGCGCTTCATTGCTTCATCATGCCGCGAGATCCGTTGCCAGCGGGTTTTGGTTATCGATGGAGCTGTAGTCGGTAGTTTAAATCATTCGATTGCTGGGTCTAGAATGAAAATTGGAACGATTGTCGTGTTTTAAAAGCTGCGAGGTTTCCCAGTTCTGTTTCCGTGTCTCTGCAGCTCTGTTGTTCCCCGCCGATAACTGACTACGTGCCCCTCCACCATACGTTGTGAGACTTTGACAACTCTACATCAACAACACCACAAAGATCTCTCTACAATGGCTCTCCCTCCCAAGTTCGCCGGGCACAAGCTGGAGTTCGCGGCCCCTCCCGCGTCCCCCTCGGCCGTCGCCCACACCACGCACACGCTCGAGATCTACCTCGACTACTGCTGCCCGTTCTCGGCCAAGATCTTCCGCACCCTGACCAAGGCCGTGGTGCCGGCCGTCAAGGCCAACCCGAAGTGGGCGTCCGGCCTCGCGCTGATCTTCCGGCAGCAGATCCAGCCGTGGCATCCATCGTCGACGCTGATGCACGAGGTCGCGCTGGCCGTCTTGCGCCTGCGGCCGGAGCTCTTCTGGTCCTTCAGCGCGGTGCTCTTCGACGAGCAGGCCGCCTTCTTCGACACCAACGTCGTCAACGAGACTCGCAACGACACGTACCGCCGCCTCGCCAAAGTGGCCGCCAAGGCCGGTGTCGACGAGGAGGCCGTCTACCGCCTGCTGGTCATCCCCGACAAGCCGGGTGAGGACGGAGCGCTGAATGCGGGGAACCAGGTCACCGCCGATGTCAAGACCGTCACCAAGATGAACCGTCTCATTGGCGTTCACGTCACGCCCACCGTTGTGTATGACGGTGTCGTGCAAGACATAAGCTCGGGATGGACCATTGAGCAATGGACCGAGTGGCTCACCAAGAACGTTGTCTAGGAAATCTGACCATGCTATGATTTAAATAGTAAAAGCAAATTTAATTTCAATGACATGAAGTTAATGGATGAATGAATAGATGAATGCCCAAATACGCAGTGTGTAGTTGCTGTAAAGGCGGGGGGTGTAAGTCTTCAGGTACTGCGTGCCAATTAGAGCCCCTCACACAGGGCTTCAACACGTCCCACCAAGCCTTTCGCCGCGTCTATCACGACCTTTTTCAGCATCGTATCCAGACATCGCTTCACCCTCGCTTCACCCCCGCCCACCAACCTCAACTCGCCCGCGATGCTCCAATTCCGAGCCATACTCCCTCGGCTCCGGCCAACCCAATTGACCCCGATCTCCCCCCCGGCGTCCGTCCCCCGCATCC
>JABSTB010001220.1:0-79089 GCA_013756995.1 Neonectria neomacrospora | reverse complement strand
GATAAATATCTCCAATAGCGACCGAGCCCCCACCCAGATACGCCGTTCCTTGGAAGGCGGTCAACATGCGGAAGACGAAGAAGGCAGCTAGGTTGGGCGCGGCCGCGGTTCCGATGCTGCAGATAATGAGCATTACACTGCAAACGAGGAAGATCCAGCGCCGGCCGAAGCAGTTGGCTAGCGGGCCCCAGACAATGGGACTTATGGCCATGAAGACGAAGAACAGGGCATTCGAAATGTTGATGATGACGCTGGTGGTTTCGAAGGCCACGGCGATCTCAGGGATGGCCACAAGGAGGGCTGTTGAACTGATAGGCGTTAGGAAGCCGCAGAAGCAGAGAGTAATGACGATGCCCAGTTTTCGCATTGGGCTGAATCGATTGTAAACATCTTCTGTTTCGTTCATGACGGCTGGTCCCAGTTCATGGTGGTCATTGTTCTGACTAGAAGCACCCGCTGGACGTTCCAATCCTGTTTCCAGTTCGGTTGAAGATGGCGCATCAACTCGCGCATCAACTCCGTTACCGCCACCTTCTTCAGATGTTTGGTCTCCAGCCATGATTAAAAGCTCTGAACGTTCAATCAAATTGATCTTTGAGGTTTGGATGATTCCAGGTTACCAATGATCATGTGGGAGTCAGGAGTCAACTCTGACAATTGGTGAATGTGATAAAATCTTTAGAACCCCACAATTACTTATCGTCATTGAATTCTCGAAGTATGCAGAGCCCGATAAAGAGTGGGATGTGAAAGAGGTAGGTGACTCAAGATTCTCACCGTGGTCAAAACGGTTGCTTGATCCTGGAGACGAAGGATCTGCTCCGCAAATCGCTTAACATATTCAATTCCTGATTTGCTCTTCGGAAAAGGAGCGCGATATCGGCGGATTTAGACGACAATGCCGACGGCGAAGATGCAAAAACCCCGAGTCTCCACCTTGGTGGGTAAGTTGCAACGCCGTTGTTCGGGAACAACCTCCGGGGATAGTTGTGGAGTTCTGGATAATGTCGTCACCTCATTTGATTGTGTTTTTATTGGGTGTTAATATGCTTGTATGGGTATTAGACAAAGGCTCGATGTTGGAATTGGCCGACGTTCGGTGGAAGTTCTACCGAGCTCGTACGAAGAGAAATGACGGTTGGATGACGGACATCGATCGTAACTTGGCGCAGAAAGACTCCCAATANNTCAGCCTGACTCGTGGCGCAGAAAGACTCCCAATACAAGCAGTGCCTACTTTGTGAGGATGCTCTGTAGCTGATCGTATTCTATATCGGCCATGGCGTGCTTGCGATTCTTTGAAAATAACACTATGAGACGAATACTAGCTCAGCCAGTAGTCCACTATTGGTGCTGGAGCGATCGTGGCTTTCCGGTCTTTTTGAGAGTCGACTGATTACTTGGTGATTCTTAGTCAATTGCCTCACTAACTGACTGAGGCAATGCTCATGACCTATATACTTACGTAGAATTTTCAGTCTAGCGGTCCGCGTCTTACAGAACCGCAGACTGTACGAGACGGGAGTTGGCCATAAGAAAACATACGTTAAGTAAGGTGCTATGCCAAAACGTTGCGTAACCGGGTTCAATCGATAATATTTAGGAGCGGAGATATTTGATGGCACCAACAAAACGTCCAGATCGGTTTCATCTATTCGGCTGATCTCCATTCCATGCCTTCTAGGGCCGCTAAACGATCACGCTTGTGAGATCAGGCCCCTCCGGATTCTACCCACCCACAGCTTTGACGACCCCTAGATCAAGACATTGCAGAAACTTGCGTTAGAGGTTTGGATCAAATATCCGTACTCAGCTCCGTCATTTGTATGGGTAATCTAGGTATCATCAAGACCACCGTTGTCGAGTCTGTTTCGCACGAGATTACGGTCGACCAAGACAGCGCCCTCCGGCATCTGCGCCACGAGTCAGGCTGACGCGCTATACATCAACTAACAAGACGTCGATGAGCACCGTGCCCAAGTGTTAAGGATGGAGGGGATATACCTGTGTGCGGAAAATCTTGTCGTATAATTAGCATAGCCGCGGACGGGAGTGACATAGCCATTAAGCCATAGAGAAAGCAGTCAAGCTGACGGAGCCATTTTATAGGACGATTGCACCTAATACTAGCCTACCCTTAGAGATGATTACGCTCATGGAGTTACGCTCGAGTAACGTTTGATGTCTCGTTCGTTAACAAGGCGCTGGATGTGGCCGCAAGAATCTCATAAGCGGAGTCCGCTAGCGAGCAAACTTCAATAAAGCTGGATTGGTTTCCATCTTGGAGCTGTTTTGTTTTTATGGCTGTTTGCCGTTTTTCCACCCGTGTGATTGGGTCTATGTATTCCTGGGTCTTTCGAGGATGCCGGCGCCATATCGCCAGATTACGCCAAGTCGGAGCGAGCAGTATTTCTCGACTTTACAGTCTAGCATACTCTGAGTACTGCCATAAAGCCTATGATATATGCAAACCCGTCTAAAGGGCTGGAGCAGGTCACCTGGAATCTCCCGTCATGGCTGCCAGTCAGGCACCGCCCGCTCGATGAAGATCGCGGCGCCAAAGTCGGCAATCGCGTCCTCGCCCTATCGCTAAACAGAGACAGATATTTCTCCATTTCAACGATTGGGATGTTCCGTATGTCAAGGGTTTAGTACTTGACACAGTCATCACTATTGCGCCTCTACTTAGCTTTCTTGATACATACAGTATAGTATTACATTGCCCACCACGTCGTCTTCAGCGATTGTGGATGATGAAAGCTAACTTACAGCACAACATAAGATGGTGCTGGGGTATCATCAGACATGCCTGCATATGCACACCAGTGTCTTCCAATCCTCGTCTGCGCCTCGGCTTCGTCGGCGATTGCGATAGCAAGGTCTGCCGCAGTGATTCCGTGTAGTCTTCCATCAAATGTCGTTACGTCGCCGGTAGCATCCACTGGCTTTACTGGAAGCTCGTCAAAAACGACTTCGTAGCTGCCACTTCGTTTCCCTGGGCGATATAGAGCGGGAGGTGAAACAAAGGTCCAGCGGAAGGACGTGTTTCCGTCAAAGAACATAAAGCTAGTCCGACAAGCCGTGATGAAGTTCAAAGCCTTGTCATTCTTCGAGACCGCCTGCTCATACTCCTTGATGATCCTTAGTGCATCATCATCCGCTGTGCCTTGACGCAGCTTGATCCGCGCGTCTCGATAGCGTCTCAGGGAGGAGCCCATAGAACCAAGTCTTTCTTCCATATATGTGACGTGGGCATGGCTGTCTGCGATCCCGCGGCGGTAGGCAAGCCACCAATCCTTGCTCTCGGAGCAGGTTTGCAGTCGATTCCAGGGTATGTTCAGGGATCCGCATCCACCGACCATGATAAAGTAGGTCACTCTGCTCTCCTTGGCTGCAATGATGATTTTCCGCGTCAACTCCAAGAAGGGTTCTGTGTTCAGTCAGTCGCTACGTGCTCTTTGGGAGGAACCATATTCTTGGGCTCTCGTACGGTATTGCAAAGCAACTTCCCCAGCCGTATGGGGCCCGTACTCGTTGATAAGAACGTCGAGGTTTTCGAACGCCTTGACGAGTTGCTCTAACGAGCAGGTCTCAATGTTGATTGGGTAGGGAGTGTAGGCATCGTGAGTTCCTAGCTTCTCTGGCCGTCGAGAAATGCCACGGACTGAGTGGCCGCGGTTAATGAGCTCAAGGCATAAGTAAGAGCCTCCAAAGCCAGCTGGACCAATAACTCCGGTTTTGAGTCCCATGGTAACGCTTGTTTGAAGAAAAAGATTGCGGACTTTCTGATAGTGTGCATATACTTGAACTCCGACTGCCTCCCTGATGTCTTTAGGTCAGCTTCCAGAGCACCGAGTCTTTGTATGGAGTAATTGGGGCTGGTCGAGATGAACAACCTTGCACTGTGGGGTAGATTCTAAAGGGTGGACGGATTCCACCCCGCGTTTTGTGTCTATGTGGGGTTGAGACATGGAAGCATCCACCAAGCAATTCCGTCCCCACCACCATGTACTCCACGTTCAGAATATCGTGGCTGGACAGAGACGCAGGCTAACCTCGTGGCTAGGCTGCGATAGATCACCCGATATGTTTGGTTTAAGTCTAGTCCGAATCTTTGGCGGTAAATAGGCCCCGCTCAGTTCATTAAGTTCCTTTCCAGTCCTCCTCAAATTCTACTTGACCTTCCTCAAAATCTACCCCAAGCCATAACTTCAGTCGCATGTCCCTCTGCAATTTCTGTATTAAGCCCGAGACTACTCAATCATGCCGACTATAACTCAAACACCGGGATTTGACAGCGTAAGAACAACCCGGCCGGGGATATCGAGCGTCAGAATAACCCATGGCTGATTCAAAACCCAGGTAATTGTGGTAGGAGCTGGACCAGCAGGGCTGTTGCTTTCCCTGATGTTGTCTAAGAGTGGGATTCCAGTCACTCTCTTAGACATGAACAAGGATTTGGATACAAACCCTCGCGCAACTCACTATGCTGCTCCAGCCATGTCCGAGCTTAACAGAGCCGGAGTTGGGGCGGATCTGCGTGCACAAGGGTTCGCTCCAGACGGGGTTTCATGGCGCAAATTGGATGGCACACCGATCGTGACGATGGATGCCACAGTCCTTGAAAATGATCCCGATCGAATGACATGTCTGCCCCTCAATCAACTTGCACAAGTCCTCAGAGGGCACCTTCTCAAGCAGAAGAATGTGGACATTCTCTTTAACCACAAGGTCATCGGCATTGACCAAGACGACAGCAAGGCCTGGGTCGACGTCGAAACTCCCGATGGCACCAAGCGGCTGGGCGCAGACTACATCATCGGTTGTGACGGCGCCACTAGTCAAATCCGACGTTCACTATTTGGCAATTGGGAGTTTCCAGGCAAAACTTGGGACCAGCAAATTGTGGCAACCAATGTGTGTTTACCGGCACAGCTTTCTGTATTTCACTAGACTGACCCATTTTCGTCAACAGACATACTACGACTTTCAAAAGTTTGGATGGGACGACTCAAACTTCATTGTTCATCCAGATCACTGGTTCATGGCTGCCAGGATCTCAAAGGACGGGCTGTGGCGAGTAACGTACGGAGAGCTTTCCGGCTTAACCGCTGAGCAATTGCGCGAGCGACAGCCCGAAAAGTTCAAGCAAATGTTGCCTGGGCATCCCGAGCCAAGTGAGTATCGGCTGGTCAACTTCAGCCCCTACAAGATTCATCAGCGCTTAGCTGAGTCGATGTGTGTGGGACGTTTCCTCCTCGCCGCCGATGCTGCGCATCTATGCAACCCCTTGTGAGCTTTAGGCTATCCCAGTCTTCTCAGATTCTAGAACTGACGAGGGTATTGTAGCGGCGGCCTTGGCCTAACCGGTGGTATCGTCGATGTCGGAGGCCTGTACGACTGCCTGCGCGGCATCTATGAGAACAGGGCGGACCCAACCATTCTCGACAAGTACAGCGAGGTCAGGCGACAGATATATCTCGACATCATTGATGTGATCTCAAGCTCAAACATCCGAAGGCTGTTCGACCTGGATCCAGAGCATGCCATCGAGCATGATGCGTTCTTTCAGATGGTAAAGAGAGCCGAGACAGACCGAGAGTTTTCCAAAGAACTCCAGAACGTGCGTACCATTCAAAAGCGTCTCTTCTTTTAGGTGTTTCTACCAACCAATCGCTAACCGTGGCCAATCTTCTAGTCTATACGATTGATTGAGCACGATTTTACGCAGTACTACAACAAGGGCGCAGACACAGAGAAGGGTGATGCACTCTTGCCTAGTCATGCTGTCCCTGTTAACTAGTCATATACTTGAGAACTTTGATAAACCTGGAATTTAATTTCAGTCTCGGATTTAACATAAAAAAACCAGACTTGTTAGTGAAGATTGGACGAGGAGAGGAGTGAATTCACTGTGATCATATTGTCAATAGTCTTAGAAGACAGGTGAATTTTAAACAGGAACGCCCTAAGAAGCCTATTCTGACCTGGGATTTTTAATGAGCGTATGAGTGTAGATGTTTAATAACACGTTAAATTGCGTAGTATTTTTAGTTTAGCTATTGAACATACACTTTCTACACTTAGGTATATTTTAAATACTTGCAACTATAATTTAGACATTTACGTCTTAGGAGAAAGTTAGTGCATTCAATATCAGAGTATGTATTTAATACGACCTTGTATAGTAGAGTCTACAGAAGTTCTTTATATGTGATACCTCTTGTAAGTGCCTTGTATGCGGGAAATAGTCCCTCAGGGTCCCATTTATGACGAATGGCTAGAAAGCGGTCCCGTGCAGAGTCAGTCCATACTTTAATCTGTGATTTTAATTATTCAACTTGAGGTTTCCAGTGGTAGATGGGCTCAAAAACATACCTTTGGAGAGTGTGTAGACTGACTGGTTGCGTCGAAATCAGCAACGTAGATTCCGCAAGCGACGGTCTCTGCCTTCTTATACGAGTCCCGCATAGTATCTTGAACTTGTGACTGTAGAGAAGGGTCTTTCCAACCGCTGAAGGTGGAAATGTAATACTCTTGCGGAAGGCTGAATACTGCATCATCTTCGTTTGGGTTGGTGGTGTCGCACATGTAAAGACAGCCAAAAGAAGACGGGGTTGGCAAGCGGCATAAGGCGGGTTTGATTGCTTCTAGTAGCTGACGAGGATTATTGTTAGCGCCTATCTCGTGAATGCTATGCAAATACTTTCCACTCACCTTGGCCTGGGGGACAGAAGGATCGCTGAGAATGCTACTGATTCCCCATTTTTGATGGGCATTCTCTGGATTCCAGTCCTCCTGCATCTTGAAATATGCTTCCCAAGATGTGGGTTCCACCGGCTTGATCTCAATCAAGCAAGACTTCAACTGATCTGGTACGTCATCCCAAGAGCTGAGCATAGTTGCCGCCTCAGCCAGACTTTCCGCGTACGCCGAGGCATTGATGCCTAGGAGCAGCTTAGACGTTTCAGGGATATGTTCGGTCGCCAAAGGCTCGAACTTCTCGGGGTGAAACGTGCACAATGCTGTCTCGGTGCATAGCTTTGGCGTCACACGGTTCCGGTCAAAGGCGAAGGACAACAACTCGTCAAACTTGTCCCGGACTTCAAACAGGAAAGACCGCCCAAACAGTTGTCGCTTGGGAATTGTGCGGCTCCAAATGCGTGTTACAACCCCGAAGAATGCTTGGCCTGAACCTCTTGCAGCCCAGAACAGATCGGGGTTCTCAGTCCGACTCGCGACAAGAACGCGACCGTCCGGCACGATGATCTCCATTCGCAGAATCCATTCAGTGATGGTAGCGCCCCAGCCTCGCATGAATAGCCCCTGGCCACCAGCGAGACAGAAACCGCCGAGGCCGACTGTAGGTGCATGTCCGAAAGGGAAGAAACGTCCCAGCGCATCAAGGCGTTGCCAAGCTTCGAATACTGTCACTGCAGGGCCAAAGTTGACGTCGTGTGTATCAGGGTCGTAGTTGATATTCCGATTGAGGTGCGTGGTATCTATGAGGATGCCACCGTGAACAAGGGATGGCTTCGAGCAAAGATGGCCACCTGAGCGAACACCGATCGGAAGTTTGAGTTGGCGAGCCTGACGAAGCGCCTCTATGATGTCTTCGTTGGTGTGTACCATGTGAATCTCTGATGGGAATCTGCCGGGATCAGCAGCGTTGAAGTATCTCTTGCGAGATGCTTCATACTGCGTCGTGTCGGCATTTTGAGTGAGGATGGATCCGGGGACGGTGGCCATGTTCGCACAGACTGGACTGGGCAACGTTTAGAAGGGTAATAATTTGACGTAATAATTGAAAAGTTCCGGTGAGAAGGAACTGTCGAAATATAAGTTTTTGGAGTGGAAATGAATACCTGAACGACAAGCAAACCGTAGTCAATGGGCCGTCATTTTCATGGATTATCATGGTGGGGTGAATTCATGGCTGTTTGCTCCGCACTCCTCTCACAGAGGGGCACTGTCGCGGGCATTCCCCCTCCCGAGGACGAGCAGTCTAGATAGCGTGTGGGGCATTTGTGCCCCATGTTCGAGAAATACTTCAAGGTGAGAGAGAAGCCACCGCTTGCGACAGGGCCCCCGTTTGTGTGAACTCGCGGAATATCGTCTCTTTGGTGACAAAAATAGCCCATAGTTGCGTAATGCCATCCTCCAAACGTCTCCCAGATGCAGCAGGGTCGGTAGAAGTGGTTTTGTTAGATGGCGGCGGCTTCACCACGACTGACGACACCAAAATCCACGCAAATGGCCATAGCAAGCCCTATTATCTCTATGACTGGTGCTTCTACATTCATCATGAGGCAACGGGACAGAAGATGTTGTGGGACCTCGGGATAAGTGATGTACGTTCGCAGAACTGTCGGACGAACTATGCTAAGGCCATCCGGCATGTAGGATCGCGATGATTACACGCCATTTGTCTTGAACTACCATTTCCCCAGCTGCAATCCAGTCGGGCCGCGCCGCACCCTCCTCGATCAGTTGAAACACTTAGGCGTCGAACCTGAGGACATCGATGTTGTGCTATTTAGGTACTTAAAAATCCATCATTCATGCACGGGATTGTATGATAGCTAACTTGGGCGGTCCGTTATCAAGCCACGCCCATTGGGATCACAGTCGACCTTCGAAGAACGATTTTCCGAACGCCAGAGTCTTCTTCGGTCCCGGAACTACGTCGCACTGCTCTCCAGGACACATCCAAGATGGCCAACTGATGGCTATGATCCAATGGGACTCTCGCTTTTTTGGCGACGAGACGGTCCAAACAGAGCCTTATGAGGAGCTCAGCGGCCCCTGGGTGCAGTGGGGGCCGTTTGAAAGGGCGATGGACTATTTTGGGGATGGCAGTCTTTGGATCATCCAGGCTCCAGGCCACATGGCTGGTAATCTGGCAGCGGCTGTGCGCATGTCGTCTGGAGATTATGTCGTTCTAGCAAGCGATTGCTGTCACTCCAGGTGTGTCAATTCTTACCTAACATTACCTGTCTCTGGAAGCTCCGAGTCTAACTGAAACGAAGGGACATTTTCCAGGGACGCAAGGAGATTGCAGAGGTGTCGCTCCCTGACGGTTCGAGTTTCTGTCTTCACGAAGACATTACAGCTGCTCTGGATACAATAGATAGGTTGAGGGAGGCAGTTGATGATTATGGCATGCATATGGCCATGACTCATGATGCGGAATGGATCAAGGAGCAGAAGGATGATATCTTGATGTCAATCCTTCACCCTTTCTTCGATGAGCACTGTCTCTCGAGGATACGTGCTCATCTCCGACCTTGAATAGTGCAGGTTTAATTTGATATGAAATTGTTTCAACTGATGGAAGATGAACTTTCAAGTAAGTGCAGTTGACGATGAGTGATTACAGATGTTGTAGCGAGTGAGTGAAAAGGGATCTTTGATTCTATCATGAAGGTTTGCCAGCCTCGTCAAGTGCTTATCGCCACAGTAAATTCGTTGTTATCCTGCTGTTGATATGACTGCGTGTCTCTTCGTGTGAGTATCTAGGTAAAGGGGGACGAAAATACAATGCTGACAGGATCACTGATGTTCCTGGTTGCGCTACATTTCAGGTGTGAGACGGTGACCAAGCGAGGGTCTGACACACAGAACCACCAACACCTGCGCCATAACATCATGTGGGGTCATAAATCAATCATGCGGGGTCTGTATCTACCGATGGCGGGGAGTCGTTTGTCCCTGGCTATCTGCCGAGGCCTCGAGTAGCTTGACAAGCTAATACTGGCGTACTCCACTGGCTTTCCGGTGTCAACTTGGTGTGGGGGATCGTGATTCCTGGGAATGGCGGATTGAAATAGTAGGCTTCTCCTTATGGCACGCACACAGACCGGTTCGTAGTCAACACTATCATCATCATTCTACGTTCTGATTACTCAGTCTTTCCTGCAATGGCCATGTTCAAACTTGCCAGTGTTTTCTTCAGTGTTGTGTTGTTAGCCGTACTCATTGGACGACGAAGACTACGCCCTCCAAAGGGTTACAGATCTGTTGCAGGACCGCGAGGATGGCCTTTGGTGGGAAACATATTCCAGATGGGGCACACACCGCACCGCACACTGCAGCACTGGGCCGCAGAATATGGCGAACTGTTCCAGGTCCGGCTCGGCTGGGAGAACTGGGTGTATGTGAATAGCCCCGAGGCGGTTCGGGAGATCTTCGACAAGCAATCCGCCAAGACGTCGGGAAGGATACCCATGCCCGTGGCATCTGAGCTGCTCTCGGGCGAGAATAGACTTCTTCTACTCACCTATGGCCCAAAATGGCGCAAGCTGAGGACGATTATTCACAAGCTTCTCACACCAAAGGCCTCGGACACATACAGGCCGAGTCAGGAATTCGAAGCGAAGCAACTCGTGTACGACATTGCGACCGATAACGAGGATCAACAAAGCTTCTACATGCACGTCCGCAGATACACAACGTCTGTTGTTCTGACAAGCACATACGGACGTCGTGTCCCCGTTTGGGTACGCATGTGTCCGAAGTCCTACGTTGACGTGTCTAACAAAGCGCCTAGGACTGCGAGGACGTTAAAGAGGTATATGATGTCATGAAGGACTTCTCCGAAGCTGCAGCGCCTGGCGCGATGGTTGCTGACTTGTTCCCACCGCTTGCAAACCTGCCGGTTTGGCTTCAGTGGTGGCGGCCAGGCGCCATCAAGGCATACAACCGACAGAAGAAGACGTGGATGAAATACTGGGACAGGTTGAAGGTGCAAATGGACGAGAAAAGAGCGCCCGAATGCTTCGTAAAGCAGTTTCTCGAGACAGACTTTGAGAAGCAGGGCATCACTGAGGTGCAAGCAGGTTTTGTCGCCGGATGTGAGTAAACGACTGCCATCCTTGTTGCATACATATTGAAGTGAACTAATACATGTCCGCGCAGCTATGCTCGAGGCAGGCTCCGAGACGACATCATCTGCGCTCAACAGCTGCATTCTGTACCTATCGGCACACCCCGAGGTTCAAGATGCTGCCAATGACGAACTATCGCGAGCTGTTGGGGACAACCGATCGCCAACATACGACGATGAGGCCAGCTTGCCGTACATAAGGGCCATGGGAAAGGAGGTACTCCGGATCCGACCTGTGACGACAATTGGCACCCCCCATTACACGACGTCGGACATATTTTACAAGGACATGTTTATTCCCAAGAACACGGCTGTTTCCATCAACCAATATGCGCTTCACTTCAATCCAGACAAATGGGCCAATCCGGAAAGCTTTGATCCGTCGCGATACTTGGATTACCCTCACAAAGCAGGCGTGTACGCGGCGTCGGGGGACGCACAAGGTCGCGATCATTTCGACTTCGGCGCTGGGCGACGGATATGCCCTGGGATGCACCTCGCCGAGAACAGTCTCTTCATCACGCTGGCCAAGCTGCTGTGGGCTTTCAAGATTGAGCCGCCACTAGACGGCCAGGGCAATAAGATGCCAGTTGACTTGACAGACGCAGCGTATGAAGAGGGTGTTAACACGTTGCCCAAGCCGTTCAAGGCGAGGTTTGTTCCACGTAACGAGAGACGGGCCGAGGTGCTGCGGGCGGAATGGAGAGAGGCGCAGGGCGATGGATCTTCTTATCTGGGGAGTGTCAAGAAAGATTGATAGGGTCACTGGAGCTCACATCTTTGAGCTTCGTTTCAACTGAACGGATTGAGTGCGTATTGCCGTCGGGCTGGTCACGTAATTAGCATCAATCATCCTTGCCTTCTTCCCCGCGTTCCCCGCAGATGCTGCTGGTGTGAGTGCTCTAGTGCGCCAGTTAGTCTTGTCAGGGAGTCTCGGCCATCGTTAGTAATGGCTGATTGATGACTCGGCTTCCCCATATCTCGACAGCCTAGTCTCCATTCTAAAGCTAGTTTGATCATCGGCTCCAACCGTTTGTGTCTTCTCCCGTGACTGCCGCCCTCACGCTGTCTTTTCATCACTGCCATCTCGCTTGTGTCTTTGAGACTCATCTTGTCCTCCTCCGTTGCCCGCAGTCCGCTATGGTGACACAGCCTGCGTTGACTACATCTACGGCCAGGATTGATGTTGACTACCTCGGCTGAACCAGTGCGGGTGTCGGCCGTCTCTGGAGATCCCGGCAAACGTGCGCGTCGCCCCCCGCGACAGTACAAATGCGAATACTGCGCAAAGATCTTCAAGCGGAGTGAGCACTGCATCCGCCACGAGCGCAGCCATACCCGCGAAAAGCCGTTTTCCTGTCGTTACTGTCGCAAGACGTACTCAAGAAAGTAAATCAGCGCCGTCGTTTTGGATCCTGTCGCCGCGGCTTCGGTCATTGCTAACATCGGTTGCCTCTTTGCTAGAGATCTTGTTACGAGGCATGAACGGACACTACACGCAGATGTTGCCAAGCGAGCAGTTCAAAATTCAGCCGAGGAGCCGGAGGAATCAGCAGAAGCCCCGCCTAGTGAACGAGACGAAGACGAATTTCATCAACGGCCCTGCGTCAACATTCGTCTTTCTCGGCACGCGCCACCATCACCAGCCAACGAGAACGAAAACGAGAACGAAATGCCTCCCGGACATCCAGACCAGAGGCGTCATTCCTACGTTTCAACACTTGCATCCGGTAGCGAAATCGTCGTAGCGAATGGGAATATGGATGCAGATACAATAATGGAAGAGAATGTACAATCTCTACCGCAGGAGGAGTCTATCCCAACTCCCCCGTCTCTCCCTTCTGCGAGCATCGCGGATCCCTGCCAGACGGCGGCCCTGGAATCCCTGCCTACAGAGCTGTTGGGAGACGGGTTTGAAGTGTACAATCCCGACCCAAATTTTACCATGCACTTCAATGAAGGCCACCACCAACACCAACAGAACGGGAATTCCCGACAGCCAATTGACCACCCCGACATGATTTCACTCAGCTTCTCTCCGTTACCCGACGGAATGTTCCAATTCACCCCCGATATCGCTCTCCTGGACATGCAAGACTGGCCACAGCCTGTGAATCTCGGGCCCAGCAATATGCCGTCACATCCTGACCTGGTCAATGGGTTTGCTCAGCTTGACGCTATAGAAAGTCCCTTCACGTCGAAAATCGAGCCCCAGAATAATCTGCCCCTGATACGAAAAGAGAAGCGCCCGTTGACCCCAACGTTCGTCGTCGACGATGCAACACACGCTTCAATTCAGAAGGATCTTACCGAGCGCCTAATTTCGCCCGGTGCCGCCCATGCTATACCATCACCTAAGATCTGTCAAGGATTCTTGTCCAGCTACGTGGAGTGTTTTCACGGTCACTTGCCCATTATTCATCTGCATACGCTTTGCCTCAAAACCACGCCAAGTCCGCTATTTCTAGCCATGTGCGGTATTGGGGCTCTGTATAGACTCGATCGCCGTCGAGCGGAACGGTTGTTTGATATAGCTGCACAAGCGATTGGACCGGTAAGCGTGGCTAGGGCTAGCAAAAACGTTGCTATATGTGGCTAATACTTGCTTCTCCCGCAGATTACTGTCTCGTACAAACGCGGTGCACCACCTGTAGAGGATTTTCCGCTTTGGCTGGTTCAGACAAAGCTGCTCTTGACCTTCTATGCGATGCTAGGTGGTGACGCTGATTTGGCTTCATCGACCGTGAGCGAGATTGGGTTTTTTACTTTGGTAAGATACGAACAAAACTCCCCAGGTCATCCGGATGGGTGTCCACTCACAACTTTGATTTAGATTTACGAACGAACTCGATTGTCGCTTTTGGATAAAGACACTGACTTGGAGAACATGACTTGGACAAGTTGGGTACAACGTGAATCTTGGAAGAGACTTCTTGGAGGAATCTACATCATGAGCACGTTAGGGATGGTTATCTACGATGTCAATCCCGGCTTCAACGCGACTCGAGATCTAGCCATCGAGACCTTGTCTGACGAGAGTATTTGGAATTCCGCATCGGCCAATGAGTGGCGAGAGCTGCGCAGTAACCACTCCAAGCAAGACTCACGAACCTTGAGCGATGCCGTGGCAGACGTCATGTCGGAGAATACCCATGACCACGCAACCAAGCCATACGTGCTTTCTCCTTTCTCGGCGCTCCTTGTCATGCATGCTGTTGTCGTACACATGCGGCAGCTTCTGCAGGTTGCTCAAGCCTTTGCGCGACACTCATTTACCGCGATACCTAGCCAGGACATGCTGGGCACATCGCTTCTCGATACGGCCTTGCGATCGTTGGCAAGGTGTGAGAAACTCTTGAACAATAGACCAAACGAGCAAACCCATGACTGGGATGATCCAATGGAAACCCCGCTGGTTTTCAACTGCCAGGCGATTCTGCGCATCGCTTACATCAGGCTCTTCAACGGTGCGCTTGGTTTCAATAGACTCAGCTTGCTCGATGCAGACCCCGGTGCCGTCGAAGCCGCCGTTTCTATGTTTGCAACCAAGCGATTGGAGCGTAGCCCGTCTTTACTGAGCGCAGTGACCAAGTCCTTTGAAGGATTCTGCACTCCGGTCAAGATGGGCCATATGCTGATACGCAAGACGGCTGCGTTCCGCTGGAGCGTTGAGCATGCAATCGCGGGCTGGGACTGTGGTTTGTACCCAAAAGCATCTACTCACCAGGAGGTTTTGTTTGCTAATGTTATGATGACTGTAGCGCTGATTGTCACCAAATGGGTGCACTCCGTTGAGATTGATCGCTTGAATGCCATCGAGCCCAGTCCCGCCGAGAGCGAGTTCCTTGTGTCGATGAACGGCGTCCTTGAGGAGGCCGACTACGACTTTAGCGAGAGTAAGTCTTTAGCCGCGGGGTTGGCTCGGACATGGAGCATGTTCCTCCAAGATGTAAGCTCAGAGTACCTACCATTAATACGGGGAGAATATGTATTCACTGACTGCATAGGTGTGGGTGTGGGGCATTACACCTCGCATGGGTGCCATCCTCGAGCGACTAGCGACGGCTTACGAGAGAGTAAATGAAGCCAACCGGCATCAATGATGTACCTGAGTCTTGGTTGAATAATTCCCGCTTGTAATCAGTCGGTTCCCCCACTCTGGTGGGGTAGATAGCATTGTCATGTCAAAAGCTTGGGCAGTTGGAACAGTTCTGTCCCAACAACACCAGCATATGTACGAGACCCAAAGCACATCTGACAGCTCTCATTCAGAGGAAGAAGATTCTTTACAAACGAAGACGAAGTAAAGGGCAAAATGAACACTTTTGAATATGTTGGCACAGCCCATCGGATCGTGTTTGGCACTGGCACTCTCCAGCAACTGCCGTCGGAGCTACAGAAGTTAAAGATGAAAGCTGTCTTGATCCTGTCCACCCCAGGACAGGCATCTATGGCCGAGATGGTGAAGAGCATGATTGGAAGCACTGGCGTAGCTATCTTCAGTGAGGCAACCATGCATACGCCGACGCCCATCACCGACAAAGCAGTCTCGGTTGCCAACAGCCACAATATCGACGGCATCGTCTCCGTCGGCGGGGGAAGCACAGTAGGCTTGGGCAAGGCCATAAGCATCCGAACTGGCCTACCCCATCTTTGCATTCCGACCACGTACGCTGGGAGCGAGATGACGCCGATTCTAGGCGAGACGGAAGGACGGCGCAAGGTGACAAGAAGGGATTCCCGGATCTTGCCCACTACTGTGTTATATGATGTGGATCTTTCCAAGACACTCCCCATCGGACTCACGGTGTATAGTGGTATCAATGCAATTGCGCACGCAGGTCAGTTTCTTCGTCCCATCTAAATTATAGATGTTGTGCTGACAAGACTAGCTGAGGCACTCTACTCTGGCAACTCAAACCCCATCATCGAGTTGATGGCGTGCGACGGCATACGCTCACTATGCGAAGCTCTCCCGATCCTGCAAGCAGAAGCGAGCAATGCTGAAGCACGATACAAGGCGCTTTATGGTGCCTGGCTATGCGGCATGTGCCTCGGGGCCGTTGATATGGCACTGCATCACAAGTTATGCCACACACTCGGCGGCACTTTCAACTTGCCACACGCGAAAACCCACGTCATTGTGCTCCCTCATGCCTTAGCCTACAACGCCATCGCCGTCCCGAGAGCCATGGAAAAGCTTGCTGCTACTCTGCCGGATGCCGATGGGGATGCGATACAAGGCATCAACAAGCTCTATCAGCGGTTGGGGATTGACCTTAGTCTCAAGGGCCTTGGTATGCCTGAGAGTGGAATCGATGAAGCTGCTGAGATTGCTGTGTCGAACCCGTATAAAAACCCCCGGGCCCTTGACGGCAAAGCGATTCGAGAGTTGATCCGGCGAGCATGGACGGGGGAGCAAGCAGTGGCAGATCTATAAGGGTTATTTTGTGTAGGCAGAGTACATTTATTTAGATTTACATGATAAAAGCCATTTATGACGTCCCCGATCCAGTATCGCCCCCCACCTCCAGCTCTTCTAAGAATTGCAATACAGCATCTTGGCATTCCTTTTCCAAGTATATCTCATGGCCCTGTGACTGGATGAGCTGCAGCTTAGCCGTCTTCACTTCAGTGAGCAAGTCCTCCATTGACTGAACGCTTACGATAGCGCTATTTGACGGTGTGAGAATGAGCATTGGTGCCCTGATCTTTGATAAATATGGCCGAGAGTCAAGCTGTCCTAGGAACTTTGCGTACTCTGCCAGTCCCTCGCCGTCACTTACGGCGACCTTGTCGATCCACCACTTGATATACCCGGGATCAGTGTTGGCGACGGTCCCGGGAGAAGCAACCAATTGCTCAGCCCACCTGCGGCTACCTTTTCGGCAAGCTTCCGGCCACGATTGTGCACCGAAGGCGAGAAATTGCTGAGCGGCGAGCGGGAGGTGTGTAGGTGATGAGCACACAATGACGGAGCTGACTCGGTCGGGGTACGTAGCTGCAAACGCTTCGGCCAGCATGCCGCTGGTGGACTCGCCAAAGAAATGGACTCGTTGTAAGCCTAGCTGATCCAGGGTATCTTTGATCTCTTCAAGGATGGTGGCTGTGGAGAAGTCGTAATCCTGTGCCGGCCCGGGATAGCTTGAGTATCCGTGACCCCGGAGGTCGCGTCTTATGACGTTGTATCGTCGAGCCAGAGCCGGGACCCAATGGTAGAAGTGATCGGATGTACGGGCGAACCCGTGCTGGATCAGAATAGTCTCAGCTGGTCTCCATGGGTCGGTGTAGTTGTCTTGGATGTAGGCTGTCGTTTGGCCGTTGGGATGAAGCAGGATCTTGCGCTCGGTACACGCAGCAGGCGAAGAGTTTGCAGCCATCTTGATCTGCTGAGGTGTCTGCGCTCGGTGACTGGATCCTTGATTTCTATTTGACCTCGTAGCTTGCAGTTACTGCTCAGTCCTGGGAACGTATCTGGATCTGTATATGAAGGCATTTATCAGGATATAATAAACCCAGCCCTAGCCGAAAGATTTGATAACCATCTATGCGGTAATAACAAACCATCTACACTGACTGCCCTGTTCCGCAGACGATACGTAGACTACACAGTTCTAGCACGCCGATGAACGTGGGGATCCCACAATGTGGGGTAGCGTGGGGTAAAAATAGTGACTTGGTCGTCCATGTGGGACACTGGTGGGACATGACAAAGTGAATGCGAGCTAGCTTCCTCGGCTGGAAGGTCGGCTTGAGCCACTAAATTGTAACCTGGTAGTAATCTCTCACAGGCAATCGGGGACTGCATTTTTGTGCACCATACTGAATCCTAGGTTCACCATTGTGACGGCGCAGACATGGTTTTGTCATTCAAACACAGCTCTTTACAGTCTACGCTCTCCGGAGTTGAGCTGAACTCCACGGTTCAGTTCCGAGGCATTCCGTATGGCAAAGTCTCAGAACGGTTCCATCGGCCTGTCGCCGTCACCGCCTTGCCAGAAGAGCTGGACTGCACTCACTATGGGTAACTTTCCCCAATTTGCTTCGACTTTTGTTCTGTAAACGGAACTGACTTGTATCTTGGTTCTCCAGTCCTCGCTGTCCGCAAGTTCCCATCGATGTCGGTCATCTACTCCGCATACCCCGCGAGCACGATATCCCAACGGAACCCGAGGATGAGTTTGGATGTCTTAATTTAGACGTTGTCATACCCCAAAACTGCCTTGCTAAAGGTTCGGAGAAACTGCCCGTCTTGGTCTGGATACATGGTGAGTCCAGCCGTTTCCGTGTTACTATGTCGTCCATTGCCGGAGATTTCTAAAAAGATGGGTTTTAGGAGGATCACAAGCCATGACATTTGGAAGCGCTGCTTCAGGGGTTTGCGGTAAGTCCGGATTTGCCCACTATCTTCTTTGGCATCCCAGCCTCGAACAAGGACTTCCTATGGTATAGAATTCACTGACGAACTGATAGACCCTACAACAATTGTACGCGATTCATCGAATCTGAGTAAGCCCATAATTGTCGTTTCCATTCAGTATCGATTAAACATCTTCGCTTTTGGCAATGATATGGGTTCAAAGAACCTCGCGCTGCAAGACCAGGAATTGGCATTGCAGTGGGTACAAAGTCATATATCGGGCTTTGGCGGTGACCCGGTAAACTCGACCGTTCATTTAGTCTTGATATTGTAACTAATTGTCGATAAAGGAACGAGTCACGCTAGCTGGCCAGAGTGCAGGTGCAGTGTACTGCCACGCACACCTGGTAACCAAAGCACCCGCACGGCAGTACATACTTTCCTCTGGCTCCTTACACCTTTCCCCTCCCCAACCACAGGAGAAGGCTTCAGTTTTGCGTCAGTCTGTCCAAACGCAGCTTCGTGGCCTCGGTGACTTCGAATTGCGCACTGCCCCTGTTGCCATCATCATAGAAGCTGTGAAGAAATCCAACATTCAATCCTGGTTCATTCAAGAAGATTCCCAATTTGAGAACTGGCAGAACACTACGGGGGTTGCACGGAGTCTACTTATAAGTGACGTCCAAAACGAGGTACGGATGTTGCAGTTCTCATAATCAATTAATAACGCTAACATACCCAAGGCTATTATATGGCGTGAAGGCATTTTGTCTACAAATACTGAGGCCATCGTCAGCGCTTTTGACTTGGCTGGGGAGAGCAGCGCCGAACTGAAACGACTGTACAACATCGATTTAGACAGACCATCCTCGAGCAAATTGGGGGCACTGGACCTCATCAACGACTACAAATTTGTTCTTCCTACAGAGAAACTAGTCGAACAGTGGCGCACGGCACAGAAACATGTCTTTCGATGCGTCATAGACGAAGTCAATCCCTGGCAGCCATCGAGCGGAGCTCATCACGCTGTTGACTTGGTTCTCCTTTTTGGAGGGTTTGATCTCTCATTCGCACCCAAGGCACAGCAGACGGGGGCGAACTTGCGCAAGAAATGGATCGAGTTTGTTCGCGAGGAAGAGCCCTGGCCACAGGACTCGTATGTCGCGTTTGGACCACACGGTGTTTTGCAGGAGCTTGACGACGGCGGGATACGATCACATCGAAGGATGGCTCAAGTAGGATTTCTCAGCAGAACTAGTGCGGACGTCTTGGACAAAGTGTTTTTTGCTCTGGCCGCAGGAAAGATTAGTCTTTTAAACTGAGAGTGTAGTATTCGGAGTCTTCTATAGTACAATCGCATGCCGTAAACAGATTGGCGACAAGCCTCTGTAACTTCAGAACACGGCGTGTTACCACTGCTCCGCAAAAGAGTTGACTCCTCTGGCAGGTCATTGTTTGGGTCAACAGTTGGGTCGCCCATAATGACGTTGAACCTTTTGGGGCCAACGCTGAAGTATGTCGGCCTGAACGGTGACTCAACGGGATCAAGGAGGGATCTCGATGATGGAGTCTTTATGCATGCCTGTATATATTGCCCTTTCTTTTCCACGTACACCCTTAAAATGCCAATATCATCTCTTTCATTTTAACTCCAGTTCGGTGCTGGATCCCAAAGTGTATCGGGAAGAACATTGGTTTGAGCGACTCTTTCTCATTCTCTGAGACGTAACTTATTCTGTTGAATCCATGACGTGATAGCTTTACAACAACAAGATCGCCACCCTGTACATCATGTATTCCAATTAACCCAAGCAGCAGCGTCCATATTCCCCGAGACGTATAGTTTAGTTTGGTTATTCTGTGTCCGTAATATGCAAATAAACGGATGATCCGTCCCTATCCTAGAAACAGCGAGTAGATGGTGTAAGTAAGAGCCAAGATCGGAAAGAGTAATGATTTTACATACTATGCATCGAGGGTCGGTAGATGCCTTCTCAAAAACCCCGAGAGCAGCTTCTGCCATGGTCGGATGGATATTTGCCGAACGTGCAGCTTCAATGCCGAGCGTGATGTCCTTGATAAACATTTGCGTTTTGAATCCAAGCCTCCAATTATTACTGCTCGGCGCGTGCGGGACTACTCCCGGGACGGGACAGACATTGTCTCCCATGAATGTTTGACCTGTTGAGTTGTGGATTATTTGATGGAGCAGTGCAGGATCCACTCCAGATCTTGTCCCGATAGCCATGGCTTCTGCCACAAGCAACAAGACTGAGCAAGAGATGTAATTGTTGCTGATCTTTGCAGCAAGTCCGGTTCCTATACTCCCGCACCAAAAGAACTTGGCCGGATCACCCATCATTGCAAGAGTATGGTTAAGTCTTTCAACTGACGCGTCCCCTTCATCGGGAGCAGTGTGTCCGATCATGAAAGAGAGGGTGCCATTTTCTGCTGCCGGAACGCCTCCCTACGATGAATTGGGTGAGCGTTTTGGCTTTGATGTCATGTTCTCAGCCGAGTTACTCACAGAAACGGGGGCATCAACGTAAACACCGCGACCAGCATCTTCCACCCGCTCGGCGACATAGCGTGCTGTTTGTGTATCAATGGTGCTACTATCAATCAAAAGTCTATTCGCAGCCTTAGGTGCAGCAATTATGCCATCCGTACTATCGAGGTACACATGCTTGACCTCATTGGACCCAGGGACCATCGAAATCACCACGTCCGCGGCTGCAGCGGCTTGGCGAGGTGAGTCTACAATCTCAATGGGTCCTAGGCCAGAGAATTCATGGACAAATCTTTCGCAAGCTGGTCTGTAGACGTCAAAGACATGAAGAACTGAAGTTTTAGGTGCCTTCCTCCGGATGTTGGCTGCCATGGGATACCCAATAGCGCCGAGACCTGGTGTGATGTTAGTCCACGCGACTTGGCGATTGAACCGGCGACCTTTTGACCGACGGTGAGCACAAGTTTACAAACCTATGAACGCAATGTTGCATTCCATTTTTCTTCTGGACTCAAAGTCACTGTAAGAGAATATGTTGTGTTTACAAAGTCCGCTGAGTTCAAAGGACAATGAAAGGAACTAGACCAGTGACGGCTCTGACGGATGAGGTACCCCGGACGGATGTGCCCGCATTAAATGAACGAGCCAATCTGCCCCACCTCCCCACATCCGATCAACACCAAGGAATGTTGGACATTGAGGCCCATCTTGCGAGAGAGCGCTGCCCACATAGGCTCGATCCAAGTGAGGATAACTTCTTCCACCGCATGCTGTTACCCAGCTCAAATGTAGGATAATGCAGGCTGGAGAATGGGGGGTTTTTGTATATGCATGGCCATGTTTTACTGTTGCTGCCAGTAACCGCTACTTTATTTTTATAATGGTCTTTGTTCCAAGGGAAAAAGTTATGCCCTGAATGGCATTGCAGAGGATTGACTGTTTCATCCCAAGTACCAAGGCTCGCCATTGGTGCAGTGGAGAAGCCTGTGAAAAGATGTGTGGAGAAGGTTACCGAAAGGAAAGTGGACGGGGCACATTGTTATACAGTCTACACCCTTTCTTGCGTGCGGACGTTGCAGAGAACTCACGACATGCACTTCCACCACTGTCAAAAAAAAACAGCGTAATGTCTAACTACGCCGTTCAAGATGCCGAGTTCCAAGCTCTTAGAGGCAAGGTCGTGGTCGTCACTGGGGCTGCAACAGGAATTGGTCGCGCTATTGCTGATCTCGCTCACCGTACCTCCTACTCTCCGGCCCCAAATTCAAATGCTAACATGTTCTAGGCCATGGGGTGAAGGTTGCTGCGTGCGATATCAACGAGGCGAAAGGAAGAGAAATGGAGCAGGAACTCAAAGGGTAAGGCGCCAATGGTGGTCTGGTATCCCTCCACATCTTGTGCAAATCGACGTCGTGGATCTCTAACAGTGAGAACCCATAGAAACCTGCTATTTCGGAAATGCGACGTCAGCAACTGGGACAGCGTGCTAAGCTTTTTTGAAGAGACGTATAGTACTTTTGGCCCAATTGATGCTGTTATTTCCAACGCGGCCATCAACATTGTCGAGTCTTTCGACGACGACTTTGACACAGCAACAGCCAAGCTCAAGGCCCCAGATGTGTCGGCGCTGAATGTCAACGCAATTGGCACGTGGTATGTGACCAAATGCGCCATCCATTTCTTCAGGAAACACCCAGAGACGAGCTCGCAGCTGGTTCTTTTTGGTTCTGTGGCGAGTTACTTTGACACGCCGCCGCTGTACACGTATTCTGCTAGCAAGGGTGCTGTACTCGGTCTGATGCGCGCGCTGCGGACACAATTGCCAAAAGACAACATTACGGTCAACATGATTGCTCCGTGGATGACGGGTAAGGCAACTCTGTTTTCTTTTACATTTTACATCTACTACCACCACGCACGAGTACAGCTCTAACAACAGCGTTATAGTGACGGCCATGGTCACTGACCACATCCGAAAAGTCTGGGGTGAACTGCCGGCAAATTCCCCTCTAGACGTTGCGGAAGCTAGCTTGATGCCTATTGTCAGGCCTACCCTCAATGGAAAATCGTTTCTCATCAACGGTGGACATATTACCGAGATTGAGGACAAGCTAGATGAGACTCAGCCAATATGGCTTGGTGACGAGCTGGACAAGCACATGCGGGAAGGACAGCGTAGACTCATACCATAGAACAGAGAAAGCCGCTCAATTCTCATCCCTAACCCTGCAACCTACATGGCTCATATAACCCCTCATTGCGTAGGGAACGTTTCTTTGTTCCGAGATGTGCATGTGGGGGATTTTGTGGTTGGTGCGCGAGACCCGTCCACAATGTGGGGAGATACGGTCAACATATGAGAGGGGGCTGGACGTATTTCATTTATTTGTACTTACTGGTACTTTCTAGCTTCCTTTGCGACACGCTTGAATCAAAATCACTTGTTGCTTAGCAGGTTTGTATTCATCGTGCATAATCATGGCCACGAGAAACGCTGACGGGATGGCGTAGTAACTACAATGCCTATCTCAGACGACCAGGTTGCCGAAGCTCATCGCATTCTCTTCGAGAAGGGGCTGGAAATACGTTACGAGGTGGCAGGCAAGCCCTACGTTGACAAATCGCTCGAGAATGGGTCTTCATCCTTCGCTCGTCCTATGCAAGAGCTTGTCACTGAAGCTTGCTGGGGATTCGTGTGGTCGCGACCCGGATTGGAGCGTAAATATCGCAGCCTCATCAACGTTGCCATGCTTTGCGCCATGCATCGGTCACAGGAGCTGGCCGTCCATGTCAGAGGGGCTGTGAACAATGGGGCGACTGAGGTTGAGATCAGAGAGACGCTGTTGCAGGCCAGTATATACGCCGGGATGCCGGTTGGACTAGAGGGCTTCAGAGTGGCATCCAAGGTCTTGGATGAGATGAAGAGCGAGGGAAGCTTAAAGCAATAGTTGGGAAATTCATATACCTGGGGGAAATTACATTGAAACTGGTACCTGATTCGTGACTCGAAGTGATCATGTCCTTTGTACGTTGATGAGTAGTGGCTATTGGGATTCCTTAGGACTCGTCACCATAGTCTGGGGGTGGCCTTTATTAGCTGCTGCCGCAATCACTTCAGCCATATTTGTATTGTTTCGAGCCAAAAGGCATCGGGGTTTTCAATTTGAAGCTCGTATACTTAGCAGGCAAAGATGCATCATGGTGCCGAATAGGCTTGACAGTTTACGTTGCCCCCGACCTTGACCTTCCGACCAGACCAGTGTTGCAGAACCGCCTCCGTCTCGTGCTTAGAACTATAGTCAAATAAACGTCCTTCTTCTGTCGCAGGTAGTCCAATAGTAGAGAATGTTTTCAGTTTCGGAAATTCAGCTCTTCTGATTCCAAGTCATTCAGCACCGAGCGCATGACCTCCTGATGCGCGGATGAGCGGCAGGTGATTTCACACTCAAAGGGCTCAGGTACACTGAGAAACCCAGGGAGCATCGTGGTAGATGGCTCAACCACCGAGCCGTCCGGGGTTCTTTTCTTGGAAATGTTGAACCCCCAAAGCATCCGAGCGATGACGATGAATAGTGACTTTTCGGCCAAGTGAACACCGGGGCAAACGCGCCTGTACAAGTGTCAGCATAATAGACGCAAAGCGAGAATAAAGAGTAGTCGGACTCACCGCCCTGCTCCGTAGGTAAAGTGGTCTCTCTCCTCGGGGTCGTTGATGTTGATATACTCGGCGGCTGAGAGCGGCTTGTCAAGGTATCGTGACGGCATGAACTCATCTGGCTCTGGATATCTGCTTGGGTCGCGATGAATAGCCCTAACATAATCATGGTCAGCTGTCGGAGGGGAAATCTGTTTAGAAGTCGATCAAAACCTACCACCAGTTCAAGACAACCACCGAATCCTTGGGGATAAAATAATCCCCGTACCAGCTATCCTCTGATGAAGCGTGGTACATCCCGAATTTATTGACTGGCCGCCATCGCAATGTTTCTTTGATCATTCCGCGAACAAAGTGAAGATCTTTCTCGTCTTCCCACTCTGGTAGTCGGCTACTACCAACCACCCTGTCAATCTCCTCCTGGGCCTTCTTCATCTCCTCAGGGTAGAGAGTCATGGCCAGGATCCAGTTGTTGAGGGTAGTGGCGGTCGTCTCTGAACCGGCCTCGATCAACCCGCCGCAGGTGTACGCGGCTAATAAGTCGTTGATTCCACTCTTTTTTGGGTCAGCCAGATAAAAGTCTTTGCAGAAACAGTCTCTGGCAGTCCCATTATCGGTACTCTTCTTTAGAGCCTCCCAAAGCTCAAGGTAAATTTTGCTATCATGTGCAAAGACCTTCTCTCCCCAGGACCGCCAGTTGCCAAACAGCCATCCTGGCAAGGAAGCCAAGACAGGAAAGCTCTCCACGGCAAACGCACCGGGAGCCATCATGACTGAGAGATTCTCAAGAACACTGTAAATCTTGGTGATGAGAGGATCTTCGAAGGATGGAATACGATATCCGTAGGCTACCAGCATTATCACGGAGGCTGAATAGCGGCGTATGATGGTGTAGAACTGATCGGGTTGGTCCAAAAGATCCTGCAGGAGTACCTTGGACTCAAAATTCTGAACCGGCTGGTACCGCTTTGATGCGTTTTGGTTCAAAAGAGCGTGGCTGTGCTTGCGAAGGCTTCTCCACTCGGGCCCGTAAGCCATGAACAGTTGGCGCGACTGTCCGCTTGCAACATCTTGGGCTAGGGGCAGGTGAGGCCGTGAGGAGTAGATGGCCGACTTTTTGTCCATCAGGTCCTTGACGGCTTTGGGTGAAGAAAGCCAGACGTAGTCGGTGCCACCAATTTTGGTGTAGAAGACATCGCCATATTGTCGATGCCACTCTCTCACCTTGTCTCGAACCGATTCAGAATCTGCAAGGTCGTAGAGGTTGCCGACCAAGGGCCAGCCTCGAGGGCCTGGTGGTAAGCTCTTCCTTCGTGGATCCTGGAAGGGCCAGGAGATCAGTTTCCGTAGAAAGTTACAATGGAATTCTTCCAAGCGTGCGGGTACTTGCCGTCAACTGATTTGGGACAAGGTACAGGTAGAGAGCGATGAGTCCTAGAACCGGGACAAGAGCAATACCGACTGCGCGACGGTCCATGTTCTGGAACTGAATCGAAGCGGAAGGATGAAGCCAAGCCATGTTTATCGACTTGGGAAGTGTGAGCTCGTTCAATGGGAAATAGGTCATGTTTACAAAGGCCTGCCGATGAAGAGGGCAGACCTGAGTTAATCATATATCCATATAATTAGGCTATGACGGACTTAGACCGGTGGATGCAGGAGGAAAGTAACCCCACGGCGTTCTGAGTGGGGCTACCCCTCGATATCACGACTCTCACGGCGTCTCACTAGGCCAGGTCATGGCTGAGCGTCTTGCAGAACCAGTAAGAATATTCAATTACATGATGAGATATCTACCTGGGAAAGGAATTGGCCCAGTCCTCGTTGCCGCCCAAGAACCTAAAGACAACTCTCGAGTCTAAGTCTCTGCACTCAGCGTCGTTGGAAGCGTCGGTGTACACATTCTGTCCGGCTATCCCCAGGCTCATCTTTGCGCCAACCATTTCCCCTGCCTCCACAGCCAAGTCCAAGTCTTTTTTCATCAGCTGCACTTTGAACCCGCCCTTGTATCCATGGCTAGACGGCGCTGTCGGTACCACACCAGGAACCGGACACCATTTGTCACAGACTGTCGACTGCGCGGTGGATGCGGCGAAGATCTTGGCCATGACCCGGGGATCCATGCCTGACTTCATGCCGATGTTCATCGCCTCTGCAGTCGCCAAAGCAATGAGAGCAGAGCAGTAGTTGTTGGAGAGCTTCGCAACCAGGCCCATTGTAGGGCCACCACAAGGGAACATCGAAGTACCCATCCTCCCCAAAACATGTTGAATTAATTTCCAGTTGGAATCTGTCATCGAGCAGCCTACCATGAATGTGAGGGTTCCGGCCTTGGCTCCAAGACTTCCTCCAGATACCGGTGCGTCGTAAAACGATACAGTCTTGTCCCGGCGCTGGATTTCAGCTGCTACGAGACTCGACGTCGCAGCATCGATTGTGGAGCAATCGATCAAGATCTTATTCTTGAGATCTCCAGCGATGACGCCGTTTTTCTCGTCCAGGAAGACTTTGCGAACATGGGTGCCTTCAGGCACAATCGTGATAAGAAGATCCTAAGCGAAGAAAATCGGGTTAATAATACATGCTCGATGGAAGGGGGATCTTCGTACGCACAACGCAATCCATGACTTCAGACGCACTATTATGAGACACTACTCTCCCAGAGGGCATATTTTCTTCTAGTTCTTTCAAGGCATCTTTCGAGATGTCGTATGCGTGTAACTTAACGTCTTGCGGTAATTTGTTGGCAAGGTTGATGGCCATGGGTAACCCCATGGTCCCGAGACCAATAAAGCCAACCGCGTTTGACTGGGAATCCATGGCAAACGAGAAAACAGTAGTGAAAAGGGGGTTTGAGGTACTAGATTCGATGGTTCAATTCTGATCAGGATC
Source organism: Neonectria neomacrospora (assembly GCA_013756995.1). Taxonomy (NCBI): domain Eukaryota; kingdom Fungi; phylum Ascomycota; class Sordariomycetes; order Hypocreales; family Nectriaceae; genus Neonectria; species Neonectria neomacrospora. The sequence continues at coordinate 51,788 of JABSTB010001220.1, read as the reverse complement.
CTTGTTTTGATCCCTTAAGACGCTTGGTGTTGATGTGGGGTTTAAACACGCCCCCACATGAAGATGAGGGAAGCCAAGACACGGCGCGACACGAAGGGGAATACACCAGTTCAAGATGCAATTGCAATCCATTACTAATCTACAGAGTTTTTGGGAATACACGATGCTGGTTCTCTTGATACCAACGAGCATCATGAGCACTAATCAACTCAACATTTCCCAATCCAGCCACAAGGTCTCGTAAGTCGCGGAGAAACTCCCCCGCGGTAGCGGATTCGGCGTGGATACAGCAGTCCACGCCGTTGTCGTCTTTCCATGTTGCAATCTCTCTCTCTCCAGTAAGCAGTCGGCGATCATGGTAGGAGTCGCCACAAAGACAAACCCACTTCGTAAGCCCTGTCCGACAGAGTAGGTTGATGTGGCCTGAAAGATGCCCGGGAGAATTCAGCACAAACACAGACCCATCGTCAAACAAGTCGATGACATGGAGATTGCCTAGTGGCTGCCAATTGTACATCCCTTCTGCTCCGACTTCTCCAATGGCTGGAAGCTCGATAGTGCGATCGAACGGGAGGAGATCCGGGGTGAAATTCTGGTGGCTCGCTGTCGTGTTGAGGCCATGCTCAAGTAAATCCTTAGTACCCGGCCCGACAACGAACCGCGCCTTTGAAAAATTCTCTGGATCGCCGTGGTGGTCGTAATGAACATGGCTCAAGATGACCAAGTCGATACTAGAAGGGTGGGTGCCTCCCGCCCGAAGAGTTTCTGTAACACTTGGCCCAAGGACATATGGTATTCTGTCAGACAAGTGTCGTTGTTGAGGCTCGGTGTAAGCAGTGATGGAGGACCGTAATCCAAGATCGAACATGAATCGAAGGCGTTTCCCTTTGTAATCGGGATGAGTGATGAAAAAGGCTAGAGATGGGACTGTGTGACGGGCGTTTGGATCGGCTGGGTTAACGAAAAGTTGCTCGGGTAATGTGATGCTGCCGCCGATGATGGGCGATATCGTCACAAACTTCTGGTCACTCGCCCTAGGCGACAATATGGACGTTTGGCTCATGGTGTCCAAGCTTGAGAGAACCAATCTTTGAACGAGAGGAGGAAGACATGAGCACCGCAATCCTGTGTCAAGGCCAGAAAGACAGCAGTCTGATAGCAATGCAACCTCAGCTGAAAATCCAATTACCCCATATTGACAATGATAACTTGGCATCCTCCACGGTGGGGTTACCCCACCACCACACAATTACCTTTAAATGAAGGCTTCGACTAAGTAAAGATGATCAACACGAGAAGAACACAACCAAGATCAGAAGAAAAGTCAATCACAATCCAGAAGCCATGGCCGCCCAAAGTCTGACCCCGAAGGACTTCCAGAACGCCTTCCACTGGGCCGCAACGCAGAAGAGCGGGACCATCCCAGCCTTCGAAACCCGGCCAAACGACCCGTACAAGTACCAACCCGGTTTCAACAACCATTTCGAGTCCGAGGCTGTGCCTGGCACTATCCCAAAGGGCCAAAACAGCCCAAGGTCCATCCGTTTCGGGCTTTACGCCGAGCAGATGACGGCCTCGGCTTTTGTGGCTCCTCGACACGTCAACAAGAAGGCGTGGCTATATCGTTCTCGGCCTGCAGTGGCACATCAAGGATTTGTAAGACAACCGTGACAGTATCATAGTCTATGATCGCTATTGCAAAGCTTAGAGCTAACTGCGAGCACCTCAGACTGAGCTCCCCGATAACAAAGACACCGAGTCTAGTTTCATGCCCATCAATCCGCGTGTGCACATTTCTCCTACCCAGTTAGCTTGGAAGCCACACCCCATCCCCGAGGGCCAAGATGTGGACTTTGTCGACGGTCTCAAAACCGTGGCGGGATCTGGCGACCCTACTCTGCGCGAGGGGCTTGCTACACACCTTTTTCTCTGCAATAAAAGCATGACCAAAAAGGCCTTTGTCAACTCGGACGGAGACTTCCTTATCGTCCCCCAGCAGGGAGCCCTCGATATCCAGACCGAGTTCGGCTTCATGTACGTGCAGCCAGGAGAGATCTGCGTTATTCAACGAGGTCAGCGCTTCAGCGTCAAGGTCGAGGGCCCCACGCGCGGTTACATCCTAGAGATCTGGGGATCCAACTGGGAGCTTCCCGAGCTCGGTCCGCTCGGCGGAAACGGTCTTGCCAACGCCCGAGACTTTCTTCACCCTGTTGCTGCATACGAGGTCACTAAAGATGACCCGTGGAGTATCGTCTATAAGCTTGGCGGCAAGTTCTTCCAAAGCAAGCAGAACCACTGCCCTTTTGACGTTGTTGCTTGGCATGGCAATTATGTGCCGTATAAATACGACCTTACTAAGTTCGTGAATGTGGGCTCTATCTCAGTTGACCACATCGATCCGTCTATTTTCTGTGTGCTAACAGCTAAATCTCGGGACCCTACTGCACCGTTGGCCGACCTTCTCATCTTTTCTCCTCGCTGGGATGTTGCGTCTCATACATATCGTCCTCCATATTACCACAGGAACTGTGCTTCTGAGCTTATGGGTCTGATATATGGAGATTACGGAGGACGATCTGACGAGTTTCAGCCTGGAAGTGTTTCATTCGAGTGTGGATTCGTTCCTCATGGGGTAGCCTATGACGAGTTCTTCGCTGCTTCCAAGGACGACCCGCTCGTCATGCAAATCTCACTCGGGTCCATCGCATTCATGTTTGAGAGCAGTCGTGCATTTACAATTACCGATTGGGCTTGGAATAGCGATGAGAAGCATGAACACGACCCTAAGATGTGGGACAACTTGGTTGATAACTTTTCCAACCATAAAGTCGAGGTTGACGAGATTCTTCTTGCCGCAGGGATAACGAAGAGTAGCACTTAGGGATGATAGTTACGATTATGAGTTCAGGATGAGAATTGTTGTGGTGGTGGACCAAAAATAGTGTCGCTCATTTACTACATGCGATCAAGTCAATCTCAGCTCAGCAATATTATCTATATCTATCAACCAACCTCAGTCATTGCACCATTACTCATTTTGTGGAAAGTAGTTTTCTAGGTATGAATTAGTTCAACAGCAAAAGAATAAACCATAGCTCTGGCAACACGTGGAAGAAAAGGTTCCAGTAAATCCCGAATCTTCCCGCTACCTCACTTAACCTACGAACTTCAATGCGCAATTGCGCAGCCAGATAAGGTTCAAGACATGAGAAGAGATAATTACGATGATGCCCGAAGACTAGATTTTGGAAGGATATATATTGTAAGACTATCTTTCGGTTGTATTGTACCCTAAGGTCTTCACATCTCTGGGTGAGTTTTGATGTGGAGTTTTTCCATAAGGTTTTGAGTGTGCCAAAAGCTCCTGTACCTCTTTCCAAAAACGTAGACAAGGCCAGTCGATGCAACAAGACCAAAGCTAACTCCACCAAATGTGAAGAAAGGCGCACTTGGTCCTGCGGATGCTGTCCAGTCGTTTACGAAATAACTATACCCATAAAACAAGAAATTCTTAAACATGGTGTTGGCAATGAAAATTTCGTTGCTCATTCCACGGAAAGCGTCAATGGCATAGGTTGAGCAGGGTCCAATGATAAAGGCAATACCAAAGAGAGTTAATCCCCACATGAAATCGATGGCGTAGATGTTGCCCTGGTTTTCGGAAATGGCTCCAAAGCCAAACAGGCCAACTCCACAAAGCACACCCACTAGACAAAGGACGAGACGGAACTCTGGCTCATAGACACCCTTGTTCTTCTTGGTCATCCAGATTGTCAGGGGGTCCATGAAGATGCCCACAGCGATACAGCCAAGAGTACCGCCAACAAAGGGACCCACGGACATGTATCCAACTTCAGCGGCCGACAAAAGATAGGGCGGCGGGGAAAAAAGCTGAGCGATGACATATGCGATTGCGACGTAGAAAGATGTGACAGTTCCAGTGATGACGATAGTCCAAAGCGCGCCCAGGTTGAGACAGGCGACGAGGGGTGCGATGACAAGCTGCAGAAAGTTTTCGTCGCTGTATGTACCATTGAAGAGTGCCATCTGTTGCAGAAATGTCTTCTTTGGCACTTGTGATCCTGAATCAGCTTCGACGTTTTCAATCCTGGAGGTTTCTGTTTCGTCCGTCGGCTTTTCGTCTCGCCCCTCGTTGACTTCAATGTTCATCTGGTGGAGGCCCTCGTCGCGGGTAAAGGTGGTTTCCGGCACGAAGAGAAACAAGAGAATGATCTGGAAGCCAACGCAGGCATTCAAAATGTGGAAGAGGTAGTGCCAACCTAAGCTGAACGTGATCTTCCCCGCAACCACGGAACTCAGATTGGAGACACACGTCAAGGTAAAGGACATGACCGAGGTCCAAAGGCCACGTTCGTGGACGAAGAACACGTCGCCGACGACAGTAAAGACAAGCGATTCGTACGCGGCGAGAGACAAGCCTTGCACAACTCGGGCTGCCAAGAGGGTGTCGTATGAATTGCTGACGGACCCGAGGATGGTGCCAATCAAGCAAGCAACTGAGGAGAAGAAGAAGACGGGCCGTTTTCCGTATTTCTTCGACAAGGCGGATACGAACGGGCCAGAGGCTCCAGCAACGAGAAGCTGGTATCCAGAGAGTACAGTGATGTCTCCGATGGGGCGTTTGAAGTCTTGTGCGAGGATGAACAGACTAGCATTGAGTAACGGCCCAGTGCAGCCAGCGCAAAGACAGGACCCATAGACCAAGATGCAAACGACCAAGACCTTCTTATAGTACGGCCAGTTCAAAGGATCGTTGGGATCGTCGGATGGTTGCGGCGTGAGGATGATGTCGCTGTGTTTTCCAGTGCGGTGCTTGATCGCGTGGGAATCATGGATTGTATCGGACTCCTGATCTGCGAGAACAACCGTTCCGGGTACATTTTGTAACGGCGACGAGCGAGGCTCGAGAACTCCCAACATGGTGATGTTTGTATCGAGACGGCAATATAAAACTTGTGTTGAGGATTGGTCGACGTTGGGCCAAAGAGATGCAGGGCACAATCAACGTTGTCAGAAAGATGAAGACGTTTTATATAATATTCAGCAGTCACACAAACCAGCACCTAATCTTTTGACACAACTAGTTAGTCTCACGATTCAAGTCTGGGGAAATGCAACTGTTGTGGGGTACGGCATGGATAATGCTGGGTATTGGAGAGCTAGCCCAAAGTCCACTCGCGGTTATCCACTATCTTTCCTAAGCCCTTTCAAATGCAACTTCACACCGCATAGTCTCCTCTCCTTCCACAGTACAGTAGAACAAGCGAGCGTGGTGGACACCCCACTCAAGTCTGGGGTTTGGTTCATTAGCCTGCCAAGGATCACGGCCAGGGTCCCATGATTCAGTCCTGTATTCAATGGCTTGAGATGAGAGCATGCCACCAAACCTATATTGGATTAGGCCTCTAGATAATTGTGACAAGACACATAGACTAGCTAGTAATTTGGTTTTTAAATATGACTACTGAGTTGCCTATTGTTGTGTGGGGTATCTATGATTTCACTCCATGCAAGCTGTCTCCCCCACATGGACCACACCATGATCGTTCTCTCCCCACAATCACTAATGTTCCGTTGCCGGACACCACAGTACGATGAGATTTATAGTTTGATGAGTTTTAGCCCACTGCTGGTCAGCTGATGATAACCCCACAACAACTTACCACACTTAGTAATACATACAAGCTGCATTTAATGAGGCATAATCAACTGCTTACGCTCCTGTCGCCAGAGCCCGTCAATTTATCCACGAACTAACTTGAGATGGCATCCTTCGTTCACCCCGAGATTGGCAAAATTGTTTGCAAGGAAGCAGAAGGATGTACACAGTTCTTGGGCGTCAAGTATGCAACCGTCGCCGACAGGTTCGCAGTTCCCGAGCTTGTTCAATATGACGGGGGCGGCATCGACGCAGCAAAATACGGGTAAGTCGCTGGATGGCATAACTGTGGATGACAGCTCAAGTCCATGAGGGAATCTGTTAGCTAATAGCTTATCGCGGGCCATGGACACAGGCCCCAAGTTATAAGCTCCCCAGAAGGAATTGATATGGAGTTCGGCTTCATCCAGCACTCCCTACCAAAGCCCGCCTTCCCCGGCATTAGTGACTCGGATGGACTCTCTCTGAATATTACAGTTCCAAGTCAAGCAAACGGCATTGGCAGCACGAATAGTCTCCCAGTCCTGGTCTTCATCCACGGAGGCGGGTTCTCAATAGGTGGAAATTGGTGGCCACAATATGACTTCACCCGACTGGTAAAACTATCTGCCGGCTTAGGCAAGCCTATGATCGGAATCTCTATCAACTATCGCCTGGGAGCTCCAGGATTTCTCACTTCGCCTGAGTTGCGAGCCGCCGGTAAAAAGCCCAACAACGGGCTCAGAGATCAACAAATGGCTCTTCGGTGGATCAAAAAGTACATCGGAGGTTTCGGAGGTAGTCCTGACAATGTCACTGTGATGGGCGAGAGTGCTGGTGGAGGTAAGCCCCTGCCACAATGATCCAAACCCCATCCAATGTTCTTGAGAATTTTACTAAATATTACATCATTCTCTAGTCTCAACTGGATACTTGTTATTCTCGGAGCAGCCACTAGCTAAGCGTCTCATCTGCCTTGGTGGCTGCCCACCATTACTAGGACAATTGTCAATCGAGGCGGCAGACCAGGTTGCGAGTCATGCAGCAGCTTGTTTGGGGTTGGAAGGTAAACTTCCATCCCAGTTAGTCCAAGGGTTACTGGAAGCACCAGTTGAGAAGTTCTGGACTGCATTGCCGCCAACCCTGCCGATGCTTCCCGTGATAGATGGCGACATCATCCCAAAAGACGTCACATTCGAGTTGTTTGCACAAGGCCAAGTGGCGATGCCCGGCATGCAATGGATTGAAAGTCTTATGATTGGAGATTCCCAATTAGACGTACGTTTGTTCAACCCTGGAGAAGCGTGAAAGAAACCCAACAGTTGAGGACCCTGCTTACAAGTGCGATTCATAGGGAAGCATCATGGCTTATTTCGGCCTTCTATCTCGAAAAGCCGGCATAGCTGCAGCTTTTCGACGCAGTGCCGCAAAATCACTTCTCGACTACCCGGGTACTCTAGCCTCGCTTCTCGACCACTATTGCCTCTCTGAATCCGCTACCAGCACGCTTACAGATGATGAAGTCCTCTTTAAAATCCTGGCTTTTATCAGCGATGTCGCTTTTTTCATGCCAGCCATCCACTTGTCTGCGAATTTCCCTAGGGATTCATTCGTGTTTGCTTTCAATGAGCGCAATCCATGGGAGGGATTGTTCCAAGGCCACGCTTCCCATATTCTTGACGTTGCTTTCCTCTTCCAGAACTTCAATGAAAGTCTGGACAAGACACAGAAAGCTAGTGCTGAAGCTTTCGGACGGGACGTTATCTCGTTCGTCAATGGGCAAGCACCTTGGAAAGCGTTCAACAGCGGTGCGCACGGTGTTGGTGTTTATGCCAATGGGGGCAGAGAGTACGTCGAGCCTCCAGCTTCGGAGAAGACGGGTCGAAGCTCGTACATCTTTCAATTGGGGAAGGGAGAGGAGGGCCCTGGGATGGGAAAACTCATGCAAGTGTTCACCGACTTTATGGCAGGGTGATATATTCCAGAGGGACAGGGTACTATGCGAATGAAGGAAACTTTTCAACGAAGAGAGAAATGTATCCTTGGTGGTCGAATTGTAGGAGTATCACCTGCCTTACATCCTTTGAACGTTTACCTGTGGATCTTGGGCAGGCCTGGTATAGAAAGCTCTTATAAATTCGTGTTTAAACGAGCAATTGTGATAAAGTGTTTTATTAACTTTACAGGTCAAACTACATACGTAGAAAAATCACCATACAGCCCATATATTGACGTAGTGGTTCCGATGATAATGTCACATTCAACATATAAGCCAATCCAGCACCAATAATTAGTGTAGTGCGTACTACCTTATGCCTCAGCTGGGAATGTAATAGACGACAATCCAAGCACCTTTAGCCTCACAGCCAAATAGTGATAATAACACTACCATATTATAGACTTTAAAAGACTAAACATACACATAAGGGAGTGTGGGTTCAGCAAAGTGTGATACTAAAACGTCAAGTGACTAAGTTCAATTCGTGATATTCACAGGTGAAGCAACTAACCAATTGTCTCAATTCGCAATCGTTGTTCTCAATGTAGCCTATAGCTATGTCTGATATTCATCCGTAGCCCTCTCAGTTTCGCTCGCCCCCTCTCCGTCGTCATGAATAAAAGTGTGATTGAACGTTGGTCCAGGGTAGTGTTTTGTGGCATGCACTAGCCACCAGACGCCTGTGATAAATGCGACTCCAGCTAGAATCACACAATTGTAGTTCATCGTAGTTGCATCAAGTGGTAACGCAAGAGCTGCGAATCAGTAAGCAATTATTCATGAAGCCGGACAAAAATAGGAAAGCTTGTAGGCGGTACTTACGAAAGCAGAAGAAGATGTCAAAGAGAATGATGAAGAAAACAGCTAGTCCATTTATGACAAATCCTAGGCCTTTGAGGTGAAAGGGCCCTGGGATAAAACGCTTGCGGCCAGTGACGAGGTTGCAAGCGAACGGAATCGCATATGAGACAGTGCTGATGATGATGAAAGATCCCGTGAGATTGCTGAACCCTACAGAACTGCCAATCGGAATAGCACCAAGACCCGTGGCAATGACTGCCACAAATAAAGTTGCTTCCACCGGACAGCTCAGCGTCTCGTTCACTCTGCGGAAGGTTCTAGAAAGCGGCACAGCGTTGTCTCGAGCCAATGCCCAGTAAGTCCGAGAGTTTGTGAGTACGGTACCAATACAGCAGCAAAGGGAAGAGAGGAATATGATAAACAGGAGTGCAAACGTGGCACCCGAGCTTCCAGTGGCCTGCCGATAGATGCCAGCGAGGGGAAATGTGTTGACGCCACTCTGCAAGATGGAGATGTCGGAAATAGCGTAGCCAAGTACGACCGCAAAAGCGAGGCCAAAGAGTCCACCAAGTCCGATCTGGAGGAAAATTGCTTTGGGCAGGTTCTTCTTTGGGTTGGTGATTTCTTCAGCCATGTGTGTGATGGCATCTGGCGTTCCGATGGTAAAAGCACCATTCAGAACCCCGACCATGAAGGCAACACCTCCGTTCCAGCCCGTCACATTATTCTCGTTGAAAGAGCCCCAGACGAAGTGGTTCGAAGCATGACGAGAGGGCATCGCTGCGATGACGATGATTGTGACCAGGCCACCGACAACGACGAGAACCAGACCAAGGTTTTGGGTGTAGGGAATCAGCCTATTGGCAAAAATAACGGCCGAGGCGCTCAGCCACAGCACCACGAGGTATGCGATGTAGACATGCCATGCCTCTGAGGAGTATTCAGCGTTGTACGTTGCATAGAGTTGCACGGCTGTGTTGGCTGATATCTGGACCAACGAGGCCAGGCCAAACATCCAGCCGTAGAAGTTGATCCATCCCGCAAAGAAGCCGGCCATTCGCCCCCATTTCGGGCCGGCGGCGTGAGTAGCCCAATGGTAAACACCACCGGAGGTTGGGAAAGACGATGCCAGCTTTTTGCCGTTAGTACAGGGCTATGTTGAGCTCTAGGACTAGACATACCTCGGCCAGGCTCAGCCCAATAAGCGTGTAATAGAACAATGCTACCATAAGTCCGTAGATTATCCCTGGGGGGCCTCCGTTTACTAAAAGAAAAAAATTGTTAGTCTTTCTTTTTGGGTGGTATGTATATTCTGTTCGCGTGTCTTACACAGTGAGACGGAAATCGAAGACCCTAGAACTACCCACGCATTGTTGACCGTAACTGCAATGCCAGTGAGTCCTATGAGCCCGTACTGTCGACTCAACTCGTCCTTGTGACCCGAAGCATTGATTCGAATGCCAGTCTCAGCAACGACGATGGTATCTCCCTGGGCTGCTCCGTCTTTTTGGGCCCCTTCCTCGAGCTTTTCGTCCTTCTCATGAGAGCTCATGCTGTTTGTGGTGGTTCCCTTAGAAGTGCATTCGAACATAAAGAAATGATGATACAGGTGTATCAATAATCCTCTGTCCCTAAAGACAACGTTGGGCAATGTTGAAGAGATGGATGTGGTTGTGACTGTCAAGTACAAACTCCTGCCTATTGTTTAGTTGGGTTATTAGGGATGGGGGTCCGACTATATATGGATGGAAGGGCACTAAGACCTCGCACGGGGAGAGGGAAAGATAACAGCAAATTAAGGTGCCTGTGCTCTCTATTGACAAACAGTTTCCCTACTCGCGGGGGTGGGATTCATATCTATCAGCTAGGTGGTAGGACCAACACCCCAATGCCGACATGTGCGACTCCTGTTATCAGAACCATGAAAGCCGGAGGGAGCCTTCGGAACGCTTGAAGTGGCGATATACCAACTTGAAGTCAGCCCCTTGTCTGTCTTATCATCAGTACCCTGAAACCTGGTACATGGGTCGCACGACTTCTTATCGCAGCTACCGGAGGGTGGGGACAACGCTTACACCCAAGATACGGATAGCGCCTCATGAATGCATGCAGGGAGGGGATCGTCTTGTAGCAGTGATTCTTCATTAGTTGCATATCGTTACTATGATGAAACCATGCCATTTTAGTCTTGGGCAGATGTTGGTTTTAAACCTCTCCGTCCTCATCGGTGGATTCACCTCCCATGCCACCATCTACCAATCTGTCCGATGCCTTTTGAACTTCTCTGTCCCAATTGCTCATGCCAACAATAATCCACTCTAGAACACCAACAAGAGAAAGAGCCACGCACTGGCCCATCCACAAACCAGGCAAACCCCACCCATGGAAAGCAAGATAAATGCCTCCGGGCAATGCGCCTCCGTAGTAACTAATACAATTCACCAGCGCGCCAACCCATTGGCGTCCCATGCCTCTCAGCGCTCCGCCACAACTTCCATTCAGCCCATCCGCGATCTGAAACAATGCAACGTAGGGCATGATCTTGGCGACGAGCGCAATCACCCGCTCGTCGTCGTTGAAGAGGCTGCCAATGACATTTTTGGTCGATAACAAGACGATGAGGATCAAGGTGCCAAAGAATACAGACAGTATAGCGGCAGAATGCGCCAAACGCCTGGCACCCAAAGCGTCTTCAGCTCCCAACAAGTTTCCCAGTCGCGCTGACGCGGCTACACCGAGTCCGAATGGAATTGTGTTGATGATTTGATCCGCCGTCATGACAACGGACTGCGCAGCAAGAGGGATCGTCCCAAGACGACCAGCAGCAAGCGCTACAATCTCGAATGCCCACCATTCTGTTCCAACGTGAATGACGCCGAGGAAGGCCAGTCTGGTGAAAGGCCAAAGGTGCATGAGCGCTCGCCTTGGGGCAAAGCCATCCCAGCACTCCTTGCCTCGGATGAATGCGGTGTAGGCGACCAAGAGCAAGAACGAAAGCCAGTAGGAAATGCCAGTTGCCAAGGGCGCCCCATAGAGGCCGAGACCCAGCGGATAAATAAACAGATAGTTGAGCAGCGCGTTGAGAGGTGACGTGATGAGGAGAGCGTATGTTCCGGGCCGGTAGATGCCTTGCGCTTGGAGGTACTTTTTCATGCATTCGAACCAGATATAACCCAGGCCGCCAGGGGCGAGTAGTTGCAAGAATCTGGAGCTTTGGATGCAGATGAACTCCTCCTGGCCAAGAGCTCGGAAGATGTGCTCAGAAAATCCCCAGATGACAACCACGACTGCGTAGAACCCGGTCAAAACAAGAAGGCCTCTTTGAAGGAGAATGCCCAAATCACCCTTGTCCTTTGATGCGGTAAAGCTGCTCGAGGCCAGAGTGTCGAGAGCAGTGGTTCCGCCAAGAGCAATGAGCCACGCCGTTGCCATTGCAAACATGTAAGAAAAGGCAGCAGTGGCTAAAGCTTCAGGAGAAAGACGTCCAACAACTAGGATTGAAACTGTTTGCAAACTATTTTGCAGCATGTAGGCCAGGATGACGGGAATGGAGGCTTTGGTCAGAAGCCACATTTCAGCCACCCATTCCAAATACGCAGGACGCCAAGTAGATGGATTAACGGTACGGCGAGAGAGGAGAGATGTCGCTTCATCTGGTGGAGGCTCCATTGTCCACGGCGTAAGTGGTGGTGAGCGCCTTGAGGGATCCATTTTCGTCGAGGCCTCCCGAATGCAAGAGGTGATTTGGTGCGAGATGCCTTCGCAATCAGACTGGGAAACTTGGATTGAGTCCGTAAATGTTGTTCAAGTTCTAGCCGAGTTACGATTGCGTTTTTGTAGTAAAAGATCTCTAATCTGTGGGTTTTCGAGAAGTGGTTGACGTTCAGATGTGTGGTCCCTCGGCAGTGTCTGGACAGATGGATCGAACTCTGAGCTAGGAAGATAACAATGATAACAGCGAAAAGACGCAACATCTAACTTAGGTATTTGACAAACATCTGGAAAGATCATAATAGCCGAATATCTTCGGAAAGGCGTTATTGCATATTCAAAGAGTAGAAATGTCTCACGTTCTGTACCTTATCATGAAATGCTTGAAGAATTGCCGGCGTGGAACCTCATCAACCAACCACTTGACATATCGCAAGGTAACACCGCAGATGATTGTTATCTAGCCTGCGTTCCACACATCAAGACGCAGAGCCAAAAAGACCTCATGTTAAGCTTTAGATGGAGTTGATATCAATCAATGACCACAACTGATTACCGCCAGGCACCAACTCCTTTCGGCAATATAGCCACAATGTGGGGGATGTTTCGTGGGGTGTGAGTGGAGTCTCGATTCTTAGTTCGGATCAAGCGCACTAACTCTCTTCGGTAATATACGCGCCTGGCATGAAGTACAACGTGCGATGCAGACAATCTTGACCAGGAGGTGTTCTTTGTCGGTAACAAAGGGCAAGCAGTAGATTTCGCAGTAAGTGATTACGTAGAGAGTTCTGTCAGATGGCTTTCGTCTACCTCGACGACATAAATATCAGCTCACTGCCCTTCCTCATAACCTCTCGACACAATCATCACTTCCATCCCAGAGTTCAACAGTTTCACTCGCCATGTTTCCCTCCACTATTCTCGCCTTGGGCTGGGCAGCCATTGCCACAGCCCACGCAGGACATGGACATAACGATGAGTCTATTTTGGGGCCTCTCGAGTCTTTGTGGTACAATAAGCTGCCTGGAGATGGCGGCACTCAGGTCAGTGTGCAGTCAGCCATAAGAGGCTTCCTCGACTGCTTTCTAATGAACATGTTCAGGCCGATTCCGTCTTCTCCGGGATTACGACCTTTGGTCGTTTGCCTTACTTGCCCTGCCTGAGCCACAGCTCTATAAAATACGACATTGCGTTCATTGGCAAGTGATTTCAAAGGAATACAAGTCACAAGATCTAATATCGTTACAGGTGCCCCCTTTGATACTGGCACATCTTACCGACCTGGCGCACGATTTGGGCCCTCTGGCATTCGACAAGGATCTCGTCGACTGAACCTTTAGTACGTTTTAGCGATTCAGCTCCCACTTGAAACGCTGCTGACCGAGACAACTAGCGGAGGCTACAATGTCCCCCTTGCTACGAATCCTTTCAACAGCTGGGCAACTGTGCTTGACTGTGGCGATATTCCCGTTACTTCGTAAGATTTTCTGAGGCACTTTCAGCAGGTTGAAGCTAACAAGCCTACAGATACGATAACACCTACGCTCTTAAGCAAATTGAGGAAGGGCACTTTAGCCTTCTGTCCCGTTCCCCAGCCACAGATGCGCACAGAAAGGGGCCGGCGAAGAAAGACAAGACGCTGCCTCGAATTATCACTCTTGGTGGAGACCACACCATTACTCTTCCTTTGCTCCGATCGATCAACCGTGCTTACGGACCCGTGTCGGTAATTCACTTTGATAGCCATCTAGATACCTGTGAGTCCTCAAAGTTGGCAACGAGAGCATCCATTCTAACCCACCTCATAGGGAAGCCGAAAGTATTCGGTGGTTCACCGTCTGAGGTCGCTAGTATCAACCATGGCACGTACTTCTACCATGCTGCCATGGAGGGCCTGCTCGCCAACGACACCAACATTCACGCTGGCATCCGAACCACCCTCAGCGGACCCAGTGACTATGATAATGACGGTTACTGTGGATTCGAGATCGTCGAGGCCCGAGAAATCGACACCATCGGTGCAGCCGGGATCATCGAGAGAATCATCAACCGCGTCGGTACAAACCCGGTGTATCTGTCCATCGACATCGACACTCTTGATCCGGCCTTTGCGCCTGCAACTGGTACTCCCGAGACAGGAGGATGGTCTACCAGGGAGTTGAGGACGATTATTCGAGGCTTGGAGAACCTCAACTTAATCGCTGCGGATATCGTGGAAGTCGCAGTAAGCCTACTACTCTCGTGCATGATTATTCCCTGTTCTAACAATACTACACTAGCCCGCATATGATACAAATGCCGAGCACACCACCATGGCTGCAGCTGATGTCCTTTATGAGGTAATGAGCATCATGGTCAAGAAGGGCCCTCTCAGCAAAATGATCGAAGCGGAAGAGGACATTGCCGAGCTGTAGATTCACAAGGCCAGCGCACCCGCCATTCTATATATCTTCAAGGTCCTGAATCTGTTTTAGAGGTAGCAGAGTACCTAAGCAAAATACACCGAACTGACTCAATTTTCTTCTGATGAAACACCTTTGAGTTACACTCTTTGTGGTATCGGGATGAATCCACGTACGACAATCCCTTCACACAAATTGAAAAGTCGACTGCTGAGGATATCCTAGAGTAAGCCTGGTGAGAACCTTCAAAACAGAATGATGTTGTACTGTAGTTCGTCTAGCACAAGGATATCGGTTAGCCATGGGTTGGAATAACTCCACTTCAACGTTCCACTTACTGAGTAGTTGACTGGCACACAGGTGGCCGTCAAAATCCTCCAAATCTGTTCTGATTTTCCATATATCCTCAAGCGCTTGCCGAACAATGCGCACGTGGAGCGAACCGAGGCAGACCTCAAGCTTATGGATTTTGTCGAGGACAAAGTCCTTTTGATCATTGCTGAAAGCTTCGCAGCCAATGGTAAAAAGAGGCATCGACATTGCAACCCAAGTGTTACATGGCTGACCCTGGGTCATGTTGATGACCATTTCATTGATCTCCTCAACAGCAACCCGAATGGATTGCGACCCGGACGGCATGTTGTATAGTCGTCGGTACACGTGGATCAATGTGGCCTGCTGAAATGCTTTATGGCAAAGCGAGAAGTCACGGCCGGATTCAGGCGACAATGTTGATGAAATTGAAACACCAGGTGGTGCCTTGGCATCTCGGCTTATCATTCCCTTAACCTTTCCGAGAAGAACGTCGGCTTCGTAATGTGTTCTGGTCTGGCCTTCAGAGCTGGGGACCTGATTGATTTGTTGGAGAACGCCGAGAACTTCTTCGCTGTAGCCCAAAAACCCATCAATCTTGTGGCCAAGAGTTGGCGCCGGGTCAAATTTCCCAAAGGCTGCTATGCTCATAATCGTTGAATGCTCAGATACTGTTAGAGATGGGAGGTGGGGGAGGGTTTGAAGTGAGAGATATAGAAGGTAGAGGTGTCTCATGGCTGATTGGGCAGGGCCTGGATTTGTGACAAATTGCTGGTAGGCTTGATCACTGCCGAGGATAGCCTTGACTCCTTGAAGATGTATGCGCCATGAAGATACTCCTTGCCAACCGGCAAAGACGTCTGCTAGACACCATATGATGCACGTTGCCAGCAATATCTCGTCCATCTGCCCATGAGCGAGGGCCGTTCTCAGCAGGGATAGACCAGACGATTGCAGGTGCTCTATCACTCGAAAGATATCCACACCATCGACCTCGGTCAGGCCTCTGGACGAAAACCCCGCAGCCGATAACGCGAGGCTTGCTGATAATAGAAGGGGTGAGTTGAGCATCGCGGGGACCAAGCCCCTGCAAAGATCCTCATTGATCGACGGGTGACATGACAAGGAGGGCAGAATGTCCGTGGAAAAGTAATTGAGCAGTCTTCGGTATCTCTGCGGCATAGTTACGCCATTGGGTAGGCATTGGGGTATAAGAGTCGGTGGCTCGGGCGCTTCGGGGAGAACTTTGGTGCCGTATACGAAGCCACCGTTATCGGCATCTAGGAGTACTGATATCAGCTTGAGCCATGTAGCATAACTTGAGTCTTGGAACTGTACCTATCCTTTCAGCCGAATCCCCGGCCGAATTTAGGCAAACACCGAAACATGACTTCTTGAACTTGCGACCACCCCAAACAAGCTTCAGTGTGTAATTGCAAGACCGATTGAAGTCGGAGCATTGGCTGCACGTTGGTTTCTTCTCGTCACACTTCCTCCGCCTCTTTCGGCACTCCTCACACCCTTGTCGAGATCTTCTCGAGGGCATGGGAAGTACTTGGTCGTGTTTCGCAGGATGGTCTACAAAGCCTCCACAATCGTCAGACTAGCCACGATCAAGCGGGTTCCAAGCATGCCACTTACGCGTGGATAATCCAGTGTGAGAATTTGGTAAACGGGAGATGGTTTCTGGGGATGGAACAATATTTTGGTCTATGGGCATTACGACGTCTCTTCCGAGCGCTGTTGCTACGGCTTGGTTGTGTCGTATCTGGGGAGTGGAGGTGTCTTTATACCTCAGGGGAAGATAAGGAGATAGATGAAAGATAAGCAATGGCAGCCCCCACACCGGAGCGGCAACCACCAATAGGCAAACTGATTGTCTAAGACCGTGGATAAAGCAACTCGGAGGCAAAACTCCAAGGTTCAGTGCGACAGATCCAGGTTTGATTGATATTGTCAAGTCAAACATAGCTGAAGTGAAGGCGTTAGACTGAGAAGATTGAAAGATAAGACGCATGTTTCCATTGCGTGGAAAGGATCTGCCCGGATTACTTCGCACAGATGGTTTGATCAAAAAGAGTCTATAAGTGAGGTGTTCTTTGATCTGGTTTCCGGATATGCACAACTTGCAACACTTCTTATCCCTTGAGGGTCTCGTATTGCGACGCTTCGGAGACTTCAAGGTTCGAGGCTCTACGCAGGGCGATTCCGCACAGCAGCACTTACGTGGCCTCGTATGCACAGCCTCGTTGTTAACGTGGTTTACGAGGCAACTGGCCTCAGCCTGGTTGCCTTGAGGGTGGCAGTCTATGCAGTGCAGAACGTGCACCTCAGGACGGCTGTCGCACGGATACAGAATAGATATCTAGCCACCCGGTTGAGCAACATGAAACCCTAGTTCACAGCCACGTCTGCTGCTGACATGCAGCAGAATCAAATAATTAATGCAAAACCAACAGGGCTCCTGGGTTCCTGTGCGGCAATTTCCACCATTTCTTTTTCGAGGAATAAGGGACAAGTATAAGAAACCCGTGCCACCCCTCGCTCCGCAACTTGCTACGCCGAAATTGTTTACGGCGATATCCAAGTCACATTTTCCACATACTTCAATTTGACCCTTCAAAAGTCATGGTGCCATCCATCTCGCTCCCAGGCCAAGCCCACGTTCAGGGCCTCTGGAACAAGGCTTTCGACTCTCTTGGCGACGACTTGAAGTCGAATCTGAATCAGGCTACGACACACAAGCGCGACATATTGGCGGCGGTCTTGATGGTCGCTGAGGACAAGAGGGCCACCAGTCTCCGCAAACGCTGGAAGTTCAAACGATCGAATGGCGAGGAGGTTGTGCTTCGCGACCTTCTCGAGAAGATCGCCAAATGGATCGACTGTTTCAAAGCAGTCGGCGATGTGGCCGTGCAATTCGACGCCAGCAGCGCTTCGCTGCCTTGGGCGGCGGTAAGGTTTCTCCTACAGACCACGGTCAACGATGTTCAACAATTCGGTGCCATGGTTCAAGATCTCGAGGTCGTCTCCCGGATCATTGCTCGCTACAACGAGTTTGAGCTTTTGCATCTTTCCCAAAATTCTTCTGTGCAATTGGCACTGGAAATCGCCCTCACAGCTCTCTACACGGAGGTTCTGACGCACTTGGCGCAGACCATAGATTTCTTTTCGAGGTCGACACCTAGTATGTCACTATGCAAACAGAGCATGATTCTAGAGCTAACATGATTAGTCCGGCTGGTAAAGGGTGTCTTTAGGGTTGGCGATGAGAGCTGCATTCAGAAGATACTGATCCAAGAGGATGAAGTCCTAAAGCTGGCTAGACTCCAAGATACCGAGGTTCTGAGATCTCTAGAGACGGCAGTTCTCCGGCTTCGAGATCAGTCCAACCACAATACCCGACTCCTTGATGAAGAAAATCTCGTCAAGATGGTATCGTGGCTGTCGATATCACCTTTTCCCGTCCATCACGAAACGATCTCTCAGTCAAGGACACCAAACTTTGGCCAATGGCTGCTCAAGCACGAGACTTACCAGGAATGGTGTCAGACTAGCTCGTCGTCCACCCTTTGGCTTCATGGAATTATGGGCTCAGGCAAGACATATCTTTGCTCGGTGGTGGTGGACTCACTGCTGGCTACTGCTGTCTCGCAGAGTGGTTCTACCCCCTTCGCGTACTTTTACTGCCTCAAAACCGACTCAGAACCAGAGCGATCTTCTATAGATGGCATTCTTCGAAGTGTGCTCCGTCAACTTGCTACCGCCGACGCTCCGGGAAACGTCCGTGACTCTCTCTACTCAGAATTCGAGTATCGATCAAAGTCGGATCGGTTTCGGGGACTAGATCTACCAAGGCTAGGGAAAAAGGAATGTGTGGACCAAATAGTCGAGATCGCTAACGAGGACCCGATCACTATTGTGCTTGATGCTGTTGATCAGATCGAAGAAGGTCACCGCTACGCCCTATTGGAGTCCTTGGCCCGGATCATGTCAGAGGCCGCAAACGTTGTCAAAGTCTTTTTGACAAGCAGGGATGACAATGAGGTTCTTTCTGCTTTCCCTAAAGCCAGAGAAATTACTATCACGCGTGAAAATACCCACGATGATATGGTTGAATTCACCTTCCGAAATATTGATGATGCCAGGCTCCTTGGGGGGAATCTCTCTTCTGAGACGCGAGACTTGCTTGCTAACAAGCTGCTGAGCGGTGCAGACGAGATGTAAGTCGATTTTGAAAATTTGGATAGCACCCACTGTCTAGCTAAATATTCTAACACCAAGCAGGTTCCTCTGGGCCAGATACCAGATTCAGCAACTTCAACTGCGCAAGGTCAAACTGGAAGAAGATCTACTCCCAGCGGTAGAGACCAACGTCTTATCTGATCTCGACGAGTTGTACGAGGGGATTTTGAATCGTATCCTCAATTCAGGGAACACGTCACGCCAACTTGCCATTCAGATCTTCTCGTGGCTATTGTACATGAAAAGCCCGTTGACTCCCTCGGCCCTGTTGGCTGCGATTACGAGTGCCAACAAATCTTCCGTGGCCCTTTTGCCTACCGACATATCAGAATTATGTGTAAATCTGGTAATCGTAGATATACGGGGCGATATCGTTCGGTTCGCTCACCAGTCGATCCAAGAGTACCTTCTACGCACCAAGCAGGCTTTATTCTCGCCTACTGTGGCTCACAGCCTCCTGGCTTCGGCGTGCATCGAGGCTAATTCCCGTGGTCCGCCGAACCAGGGAGCTCTAGCGTCGCAAGTCAAAGACTTTTACTTCTATGCTGCAACGTATTGGGCATCACACTTTGAAATTGCCACAGACGCCGAACAAAACGAAGATTTGTTTCAACAGCTGGTCTCATTTGTCTTTGAAGAAGAAGATATGGATGTCAGTCTCTCATTCGAATTCTGGACGAATGCTTGTACGGACATTGTCAACTTACTTCCGAATTGTCGTCCCATAAAGCCAGCACTCGACGCCATGCGACCCAAACTTGAGGACGTGCCCTCTCCGCTCTTCCTAGCGGCTGTCTTTGGAATCGAGGGGCTGATGTCGCTTCTTGAACATCCGGAACAAGAAACAGACTGGAACCAGCGCAATGAACGAGGCCATACTGCTATCTACCTCGCCGCTACTTTCGGGCATGTCTCATCCGTGGTGAAATTAATCAAGAACGGTGCGGAGATTGACGTCGAATGCGGTAAACAAGGGAGCCCTCTCCACGCTGCTTGCTTCAAAGGGCACGCAAAAATCGTGGAGCAGCTTCTCCAAAATGGTGCCTCCGTTACATGCGGAGCGACGTTCAAGAATGCCCTCGATGCCGCGTTCCATGGTCGGCACGAGGATATCGTGCTTTTTCTCATACGACATGGATCTTCTATCAAATTAGAAACAGACTATGAGCAGGCAGTGCAAATGGCCATCGAGTATGGCTTCAGTCACGTTCTGGATGAGCTCCAGAAGCCCACTTTCGCCTCGTTCAGACAAGAGACTAAGCCGGATAAGCAGAAAATGAGAATGGCGAAAGCGATCAAGGGTGGACAGCTCCGTATTTTAGAGAAGCATCTCGGGAATGTATCGAACTCATCTGAACTCCTCCCAAGAGACGCTGTTGCCATTGCTGCCTTTTATGGACATAACGAGCTCGTCCGATTTCTCTTGGGCAAGGGCATGTCCATCGAAGCAGAAGGCCAATTTGGAACCCCTCTCCGGTCTGCAAGCCTGATGAACAAGAAGTCTATCGTTCGACAGCTCTTGCAGCTCGGGGCAAACTTCAAGACGGGCGAATCAAAGGGCAACGCTCTTTACGTCGCTGCAGTCAAGGGCCACACTGACATTGCAAAACTTCTGATTCAAGAAGGAGCAGATGTACATCAGAAGACCGGATCTTTTGGAGTGGTTTTGCAAGCTGCAGCCTACTACGGACACAAAAACATCGTGGAGAGCTTGCTTGATGCCGGCGCCAACGTCCGTGCGAAGGGGTCTTATCCAGATGCTTTCCATGCCGCTGCAGAAGGGGGACATTACGACATCATCACTCTAATGTTAGAAAGGGGCTACAGTTTTTGTCTTGGGCCGCGTTTCGTGTCACATGCCAGCAAGGGGTGGCATTTTTCGTACAAGCAACTCTTCAGGGAATCATCCCCTGTACGACAGACCTATCCTGGCCCAAGCTGGAAACATACCAGCTTTACAGTGCCCTCTCAACCCTCAGGGAGAAGAGAACACTATGAGGAAGCCTCCACCGAGACTCACACCGAGCCATTGATTGTTGAGACCTCCGATGCGTCTTTCTGGACAGATTTTGGTGGCCACCAGAAGCCCCCATTCGCCGCCGGCAAAGACTACCCACTTGAAGCGAGTGCCGCAGCCGGAATGGAGGAGGTGGCGAAAGTCCTGCTAGATCAACAAGAGGCATTGGGAATCTCGAACGCAGCAGTCACGGGCGCAATGAAGGCAGCCTCATTTAACGGTCACTTGAGCATCGTTGAATTGCTCATGAGCTCGGTTGCGAAGTGTAGCACCGTTCCGGAATGCATTTCTTCCATTTTGGAGACATCAAGCAGCAATCCAAGCAGAAACAATCACCATATTGTTGAGTATGCTCTACGGAAAGCCTCCGAGAGCGGTTGTACAGATGACGAGATTGATCAGATGAAGTTGAAGATGCTTCATATGCCAGAAAGGGGCAGGGTTGCTTCTGTCGGCGCGAACCATCTCAAATCCGACTTCTTAGCATGCTGCACTTCAGGAAACCGCGACGCGCTTGCAGCTATCCTTGAGCGCAAGCAGCACACTTCGCTTTGCACCGAAGACTTTGTCAGTGGTGTTGAGCTCGCCGCAGAACAATGCCATTGGTCTCTTTTGGCTTTAATGCTTGACCACAGGTCCTTTCCCCAAGTTCTGGCCATATCAGATGATGCCTTGATCAACACTATCGGCAGTGTTGACTTCAACGTATTCATACTCCTCGCTTCACGAAGGGGAGATCTACAGGGATCTCCTCGGATACTAGAGAGGGCAACTTTTGCAGCGTGCCAGAAAGGGAATGCAAAGGTCCTTGAGTACCTGATCACAAATCTGGGTGTGGACGTAAACACTCGAGTCCCCGAGGATTTATCGTCCAGCAACAATTGCCCCACGCACCTACAGGCAAGGCAAGGTAGTACTCGGAGACGCGAGGACAAGTCAGGCCCCCCCAGGCAATCGCATCTGATAAGTCCTTTGCAAATCGCATTGGGTGGGTTTAAAAAGGCCTCATGCTCCAGACTAGAGGGAGTCGTTCAATTGCTTTTGAAGCATGGAGCGAACCCGAATTGCCTCGGTGGACAAACGGCTTACCCCATCCAGATTGCTTCTAGGGTCTGTCCAGCCTCAGTAGTCATTCATCTCATTGGGGCCGGCGCCAAAGTTACGCTTGTACATGATGGCGACTCAGCCCTGGAAGCTACAGTTGGGAGAGAGCTGGACTCGGTTGCCATCCTGAAGAGACTTCTGGAGGCTGGAGAGATTCTTCCACCAAGCTGGCAAGAAGGAAAAAAGCTCATAGCAAGGGTTCTAAAATTCTTTGGGCATGATACAGCATTTTCCCTCTTTAACGACTCAGATGGCTGCTTCAAACTCGCGCCATCTTTGAAGTACGTCTTCGAGGAAGGGCCAGGGGCACTACTCGAAATTCTTCTCCGCAACTACGAAGGAGAAAGGCTAGAGGACAGCAGATATTGTTTGGTTCTACAGATAGCCTGTTTGCTTGGTAAGAAGGACTTCGTTGAGCTCTTGGTCACACGCGGTGTCAACGTCAACGAGGCGAGATCTTTTTACGGCTGTCCTCTGCAGGCTGCATCGCGTAGTGGACAGAGGGCGATCGTGAAGCTTCTTCTGAAAGCCGGTGCGAACGTCAATACTCTTCAAGGCAGATGGCATACACCATTTCGAGCGGCCATCGTCGGTGGCCACACCGAAGTTGTACAACTGCTCCTGGAGCACGGCGCCGATGTCAAGCTCAAGTACAACTCCCAAAAGGTTTTCGGCTCAACTGACGAAGATAGAGCTAGCGCACTGCAACTTGCTGTTCAAAATAGCAATGTTGACATTGTCAGAGCACTGCTCCGGGCGGGCTCTTCAGTGACTGAAGATGATAGCCATCTGCCGCACCCATTGATTATGAGTTGCCAGCTAGGACACATTGCCATCACCAAGCTCTTGCTAGAAGCAGGTGCGCCCATAAATGTACGCGGCAATATCAAAAGACATTACTATGGCTACGTACAAGGACGAGATGCGAGTCCACTTCACGGAGCTGTTGTCGGGGGACATGCGTCGCTCGTTGAGATGCTGCTCTTGAGAGGAGCTTACGCCAACATGGAAATGGACGAATGCGATTGTGCAACGCCGCTTCTCGCTGCCGTGAAGAATTCAGATCTGCATATTATACAGCTACTGTTGGATGCAGATACCGATATCAATCACACCAGTGGCTCAGAAAATGCTCTATCGCGAGCTGTGGGGATGCAAAACATTGCGCTTGTCAGAAGGTTGATCTCAGCCGGCGCAACAGTGGCAGGACCAAGTCCTCAACCAAACTGTCTCACTGAGGCTTGCTTAATGGGGAGTCTCGACGTCGTCGAACTTCTCCTCGAAACTCTCTGTGGTGGTATGGAGGTCGCAGAAGCATTCATCGATGACGCGTTGGAAGCTGTCGTTCAACGTGATCGCCCAAACAAAAAGTTGATGAAAGTCTTGCTCGACTATGTCCCTCCATCGATGAAGCACTTCATTCACGTCTGTTCCTCGGGCTCTGTGCCACTTGTCACGGAAATGCTGCAGAAAGGCCTAGATGTTAACGGGGACGACGGTGAAAACACAACTCCCCCATTACATGCAGCAGCTCGGCAACTAAGATTGGAAGTGGTCCAGTTCCTCGTTCAGCAAGGCGCAGACGTCAACTACCAGGGTGGGCAGCTTGAGAAACCTCTGATGGCAGCGCTTAAGGCTTGTGCGGCCCCCTTAACTGAACCCACATCGAACGCAGCTTATTTTACCTATTCCTCTCCCATTCGCCCCCAAGCGGTACAACAATGCACCAAAATCCTTCAACTTCTTCTCGAGAACGGCGCAACCATAGATGTCGAGGAGGGAGAGTCCGGAAATCCTCTGCACTTAGCCTGCATGCTCGGCAGCACCGCCATAGCCAAGCTGTTGATCGAAAATGGGTCAGCAATCGTCGACTTTGCGGGTATTCACTTCCAGAATCTCCTTTTTGCGGCCATTGAGGATCAAAACCTTGGAATTGTGTCATTACTCCTCGAGAATGGAGTCGACGTGAACAAGATGCACCAATATCATGGAACGCCGCTGCACCTTGCCTGTAAGCGCCAAGATGGAACAATGGTCCGCAGATTGCTGCAGTACGGGGCTTCGCCGATAATACCAAATGGGCAGGGCGAGACTGCGTTGACAATTGCAATAGAAGTTTCATCCAGCCGTCAACGTCCCGGTCCCAACCGCGAACAAAACATATTCAAGATAATCATGGAGGCTTCAACAAGCATCACGATCAGCGACAGCGACATTCTTGCAGCATGTGACTCCATTTCACAAGGCAGCGATATCCTTACCTCTCTTCTTGACGCGGATAAGGAGTTTGTCATTTCCGAAGATTTGATTGTTCGCTTTCTTCAAGAAGTCAGTTGGCCAAATGAAGAGTGTCTGAAGCTCCTTCTCGATCGTCGTGGTTGTTTAGCCATTACCGAGAGAGTCCTCATGACTGCTCCCTTATCCAGAACAATGAAACAGTTGCTCCAATACGGCCGGATCTCCTGCAAGATCACCCCAGAAATCCTGGCAAACCAAACACATGAAGGTACTATGGAACTACTTCTCGAGTCTGACCCAGAGGCCAGAATCACCGAAGCTGTGGTAATTCGCGCTCTAGAGAATGATGCACCTCGCCCCTCATTTTTACAGGCCCTCTGGCAGCGCAATCCGTCTCTCGCCGTCGCTCCGCCGATGATGAAAGCCGCCAAATCTGTCGTGGAGCTCGAGTTCCTCCTCCAACGCCTTGGTCCAGCGCGGGGGAGGTTGCAAGACCTCGCTACATTTGTATCCGAGAATGACCGGAATGCCGACCGCGACTCTATACCACGAGCAGAGTTGCTAGCTTGCCTCATCCGCCACGACCCAAAGATCAAGCTCACAGCGTCCATGGTTGAGAGCATCCTGCCGATTAGGAACCTTGCACTTCTGGATGAGTTTCTCACACATGAGCCCGCTCTTCGGGTCACAGAAAAGCTCTTCCTCGATATTTTAAGCCTTCTTTTCCGGGACAATGAACTGTCGGAGTTTGCTGGGATTCTGCACCGGCATGAAAAAAAGCTCATTTTCACGCAGAAGATACGTGACGCTATAGACAAGAGACACCGGGCGGAAACAGACATGGAGAGAAAAGAGAGATTTTACCGCTTGTGCGACAGAAATGAAATCGCGGATGAAGCCGAGACAAGAAATGGTGAGATTAGTTGCAGAAAATAGGGGTGGTAACAGTGACCCTGGTGAACAGGATGAGACGAGTATAAAAGCAGTGCTAGCTCGAATTTACGTCATCTATGCAGACAATTTGTATTTAGCTCGAGAGGTTGTATCACTTGTACAAATTCCGCATAAAAGATGAATGAAGATTCTCCAGTGTTTTCAAGTGTCACAGAGATCGATATCAACGAGTGGCCTCGCAGTTTATCCGCTCAAAACACTAGGCAACCCTACCACTGATAACAATACGGTAACTCTAAGAGGGAAGAGCATGATGTTCATTCTGACTTTGGCGAGAAGGGAACGAGCCGCATCTAATCCACGAAATGAGATATCCACGAAATGAGATACAGGTTTATATCATGTCGTACGTTTCGTTAGTGTGTTTAATGTGGACCGTCGATGCTTGTGGAGGTGAGTCTGGGTCCTGTTAATTCATATCCACGGACTTAGAGTGTTTAACTACGATCTCAATTGAAACGCATACGGTTTTAGGAACGCAACCAATGTAAAGATGCACAATAAATGAGTATAATCAGTTAAGTTGCCACTGAGGGTCTGGCTGACGGTGTTCCAATATGTTTCTGTCTCTGGCTGGCTCCAGCATTCCAAGCCCGTTGAGCTACCGCACGGCCTTACGAATGACTTGTATCCCCAGTTTAGGGAATTCACGAGGGCTGGGGAAGGGATAAGTGAATCAAATAGGTAAATAAACAAAAAACAAAAACGAGCGCAGTTGCATTCGGGAACCCAGGAGGCCACGATTCCACCTGTTGTCGTCACCATGCGACTAACAAAGGATCGCTTTCACTTAGAAGATATTCTAGTAACAGGCAATGAGATAACGCAGTCCCTCTCCACTTAGGTATTCTCGGCTCCTGTAAATTCCTTTCTGAGAATAGCGCACCTTTCCCCAGATCTTACGATTCAAGCTCTTGAAAATTCCCTTCTGAGTTTAGTTCGTTCCGCCCGTATCTCTCGTTAGCCCACTCCTGTATATTCCTTTCTCGGCCTGGCGTCTTCCCCGGATCTGTGATATAAGCTCTTCTGGATTCCTTTCGGAGCATAGCTTGCTTAATGCTTGTATCCGCTGGCGTGTAGACTACCCGGATATCATTACTCCTGAAGATTCCTTTCCTTTGCGAGTATAGCGTTGTCTCAGGATATCTCAAATCACGTTTCCTGGGAGTCGCTCCCTGAGCGTCTCCAATTGGGCCTAGGTTTTCCTATTGACCAGCAAGACGTGTAGTGATTTGAGGATCAAGTGTGAGTCGCAAGTGAAGTCGACTAAGTGAAAGTGTTCAACCAATTTATTAGGCTGGGTAAGAGACGCAATCAATCACCTGGTTACTCAAAGCATCGCTGGCTAATAAAACCAAGACAATCATCATCCTTAAAACATCAGGACCAGCCCGAGCGGTAACGTCCAGCGGTCTCAACGCGGCCTCATCTCATCCATCAACCGGCTCGCTCTTCTCTCTCTCCACTCCATTAAATGAATTACCGGTGACCGAGTCGTATTCTCAGGTCTATGCTGCGCAACATCGCCCTCCAGTCCAAACCCGTATTTGCTCTCTCCAGCAACATCCGGCACAAGCCCAAAGCCAACCTTGAGCTTCTTCACGTCGGGATCATTCTCCCAATGGACCCTGTTCAGACTCTGGCCCCGTGTCGCAGCAACAATGGACGAAAACCTGGTGTCCTTCATCACGTATTCGTGTCCCATTGCCCCGATGCCGAGCACCACTCCCGCGATCGCCATGAGAATAGCCAAGGAATAAACCACCCACAGGTCTTCAATGTGGTAGAAATAGCAGTTAGCTGTTCGCTCTCTCACGCAGGGATACAGAGTACGCTCGTCACTGCCGTCCATAAGTGCCATCTTTGACGCATCACGTGCCATGGAAACGGCGAGAAACTGCTGATCGGATAGCAGCGACAGAACTATCTCTTCATAGAACTTCTCGAGTTCTCTCGTGAAGTTTTTCACGGGGAGGTAATTTTTCCTATTGATAAGTCGCGACTCGACGGCTCGGGTGTTGGCGACCCTGTTTTCCATGACAATGGTTCCGTTGATGAGGTCGCGCAGTTGCTTCCCAATTGAATGGTATGTCGCTGTTTTTCGGTACTTCCGTAAATCTTTTGGGAAGACATAGTTGCTTGAAGGTATTGCGGTTGTGTTGTCTTTCAATCTCTGGTCTCGCTGTGGTACTCCTGGAAGAAACCTGGTGTCGATGATCTTGCGGGGGTTACTGCGATGGACTCGTTGACTCTGGAATCCGTTTGTGTAATTCATTTCGACCTTGTAATCCATCTCATAATGCTCACAACCCATGATTTTGGGAACAAAATCGTCTGGTGAAAAGTTTTTACTTTCCTTGTTCAGGGGCATATGCTTGGGAGCCAGGTGCGTAGCGACGTATCCTATCCACAGCAACGGCTCGGTCCTGAATGTGCCCATGTTTTTGGGATACGGTGGTTTCTGCTTTGGTCTCCCTCCAATTTCAGTGTTCCCTATTTGCTCAACTCCGTAATCTCCTCTGTCAGCAACGGCAAGGTACATCTGGTTTCCCTCCGGCAGCATCATGCTCGTATTGAACGGCGCAACGGCGTCTCCGAGCTTGTCTACTTTGTCACCAACTCCGGAGGCTAGTTCCTTGCACTTGTAGGCGGGCCCGGTAAATTGTATAGTGTAAGAGCAGTTCCATCCGTTGCCGCAAACATCGATGCTGGCATTCTTGCGAAACACCGCCTGTTGAAGATATAGACTCCTCATGACGATCTCCTTGAATTGTGAACTGCTCGACGTCCAGTAATCGAATTGGTTGGGGTCACTTTGGTCAACATGCTTCTCAGTTGTTGTAGTGTTCCATAAAGAAACCGATAGCTTGTAGAGACCTTCTCCCTCCGTAATCTTTGGGTCTCGAAAATCGTTGGTTTCTTCGTGGGTAAAATTGAGAGTTGTGATCTTGGGACACACGGTATGTTCCCGGACTGTCTTCGGAAGGACCGAAAGGGTTTCAGAAGTCAAAATCACCACCAAAGGGGTCGCCCAGATGTAGATGGCAAGACACATGGCCACCTTGGCGCCCTTGAAGGCCTCCCAGTGGAACAGTGCCGTGAGGTCTTCGGCAGCGGCAAAGAGGGAGTCGACTGCGCCAAGTGTCAGAAGCTTTCGACGAACCATCATCCAGACACGTTGTCGATAGGCTAAGATGGCGGCGGTGACCAAGCTGGCCTTTGCGAAGAAGGCGATGGCGGTTCCATATCGAAGCATGCGCAATTGATCGTCGGCCTCTTTTCCGTGGAGGCGTTTGTAAAACGCGTGATGACCAATTGCAAAGGCGATTCCAGCGAGGAGGAAGGCGTACATGCTCCAAGCTGGTGTCCAACGGCTCCTGAACCACTCGGCAATGCGCGATCGGTATCGAGGTGGGCGGCCTGGCGGTTGGCCGTCTGGCGGTCGCACGGGCGGAAAGTCATTGGTGAGAAATGGGCTGAGAAGTGCAGTCTGGCTCTCGGTCTTGCGGTTCGGGGGTCGTGCTCTCGTGCTGGGCGGCGTCTGCTGTACCGGGTCCCAGATTGTCGATGGTGATGGATAGCCGGTATCGGTGGACCGGCTGGGAGAATGGGTGAAGTAGGTGGTGGAGTGCCCCATCCACGGCGTTTGCGGGGTCGTCGGCGAACTCATGAAGGAGAGCTCAGGCGACCGAACTGGCTTTCGCGGGATATTCCCACCGGGTTGCCAGTCCTCGTCGTCGTTGGAGTAACGATCCATTGCGAAGATGGGTTAGAAGTTGGAGCTTGGAGGTGCTTGGTGGTCAGCCAGGCCCACGACGCGGCCAGGCAAGAGGTAAAGGGCGTGAGATAGGAAGACCAGGCATTTGGTCTGGAATCAAATGACCAAGCCTTGTGCCAAGTACCACTGCACGTTCGTGGCCCAGGCCCTTGTTTTAAGCCTCAGCCGTAAAGCCCTCAGCCGCCACTGACTCAGCTCTATCGCCGGTTGACGCAGTGCACTGTATGCTCTGGCAGGGATGCAGTATTGGGCAAGCTACAGAAGCTGGTGCTCCCGAGTGCGTGGCCTGAGTGGACGGCGTGGTGTCGACATATGCGTGGCGCACTACTGTCAGCTGCAACTGCGGCCCAGTGCGTATACGAGACAGGGTAACCCACCATCCTGTGTTTTTGAGGCCAACTGATGGCCGCCATCAGGAGCAGGCTGAGCAGATCGGCCCCCAATTCCTCAGAGCATGCAAGTTTATTGCGTGTACTTGCGTAGACTAGTCAGACGGGCTCCGCCGAAGGTGGCGATGATCGCCTTGGCAGTTGGCACTCAGCCCAGCAAGGCTGGAGCCATGGATCATGATGCCGGCACTTGCATGTCGTCGCGATGGGCACCAGGAACGATACAAGTTCGCAACGTGAGATCGGGGACCTGCCAGGATGAGTAGAGCGACAAAAAGGCCCGAGGTGTAACCCGCGATCACCACAACAGTCTGGCCAGTCATTGTTCGTTGCGTCGTTGCCTCCCTTTACGTAGTGTCAGCAACCGTACCATTGATGACTTCTCGCCACACGCCGTTTGTAAAGTAGAACCAACCAGAAGCCACTTCTCAGATGGAGGTAAAAGTAACCAAATACAGCTAATACCCGACGCAGTGTTACAAGCGGTGAGTCTGGATGCCACTGTAGACCCCCCAGGTCCAGCTGTCAGCCACGCGGGAAGCTCCGTGGCAGCCCGAGTTCGGAGAGTGATTCGTCACACTGAACCGCCCTGGTACTGTGAGACAAGACTGGACGAATTTCTAACATGTGTCATCTCTGCCATAGGCTGTTGGATAATATTTTGTAACTATTGCGACGGTGAGGGTCAGAGGCGTAGCAATAGAGGGCATTTCGGACGCCGAGTTTGAACCATCTTCTCGCCAATTCGTCGGAATCGGGCCATGGCGTCTCTCCCGCGTTGATGGCGTCTGACACGTTACCGAATCAATGAAAAGCAACAGGAGGCGGGAGAACTTGTTGACTGGAGACTAGTTTTACGACTTCACTGCAATTTTAGCCTCGGCGGAGAAGGTAACTTCCCTTTTTTATTCCCAGTTGTCCAATTAGAATACTCCCAGAAGAACGCCGGCTTCAACTACAGGCCGAATCGACTGTCAGCCCGCTCCAGTCTCACTTCAAGGTCTCACTCAGCCACACCTGCTATCTATATGATTCCAGAAGTAGCTTGTCTTACCAACAGTGTAAGAAAAACTACGGTTTTGCATCAGAGAGCAATAGATGTGAGACGCAACAAACATTCTAACAACCGGCCGAGTGAGGATGGATATCACGTTTTGTCGCCCCTCAGCGGATTATCGAGGTTTGATAGCACTAGCAGCGCTGTTTGAGAGACCTTTCCAAGACGCTTTATTTAGATAGGTAATGACTGTCGACCACTCAATCCAAGGCTAATCCATAACACCACAGCTTGCCGCGCCACCCTTGCCACCCACATGGAGCTGAACTTCAGAACCTTTCGCGAAACCCAAAGCTCTTCAGGAACACGCCGCCTCCCCCGGTTCCCGCTTAAGCAGCTCCCTTAGCAGCTTCGGTTTGGGCTGAAACCAGAAGATTGATGACTGCGTCGAGGAGTCCGGAACCAGCCGCTCCACCAGCACCGTCCTCAACAACTTCGTCCTCAGCCGCACCATCCCCAGCCGCACCGTCCTCGGCTGCGCCATCCCCAGCCGCGCCATCACCTGCGGCGGCAGCATCAGGCAAGAAAATTCCCCATTCCCCGTTCATGTTGGCGACGGTCAAAGTGAGCTCGTTTTCTTCCACTTCGAACTCCAGTTCGCCGACCGCGGGGTCAATGACGAATGCACCCGCTTCAGCACAGAAGCGGCCGATTTGGCCTTGACTGATATCCAGGGCATCTAAACAAAGGAAGTCAGTATTTGTGCTGCATGATTTACTTAGACTTAGGTTAAGGGCCACTTACTTCCTTCAGTGAGGATATAATCGACCTTCTGGAGTGTGAGAGCATCGGCGCCTTCTGCGAGCTCGATGATGTACGACACGGATTCGATGGCAACGAAGCCGGCAGGAGGAGCAGCCGGGGCCGTGTTCTCGGTGACGGTGAGGGTTCGTCCTTCTGCGTTCTGG
This sequence comes from Neonectria neomacrospora, assembly GCA_013756995.1. NCBI lineage: Eukaryota > Fungi > Ascomycota > Sordariomycetes > Hypocreales > Nectriaceae > Neonectria > Neonectria neomacrospora. Next base: position 20,214 of record JABSTB010001220.1, on the reverse strand, counting down.
AACTCAACCTCTAAGACTCCATTTTCCTGTGCAGCCACTTGTTAGATACGGCCTAGTTTGGTGGGATATTGTTTCTAGCACGTACTCCTGGAGGGAAAAGAACGTCTTGCTTGACATCACCGCCATCGAGAGCAACAGCTTCGCCGAACAGCCCCTCTTTCTCAACCTCGTTCTCTTCACCCTCGCCCTCGCCCGCGGCTTCGTCACCGGCAGGGGTTTCCGTTTCGTTCCTGGCGCTGATCACCGCTGTGGAAACTTCCGAGGCTCGGGGTGTAGGCACAGCAATGGCAACGGCGAGCGACAGAGCCAGAAGAGTGGCGCGAAGAGGATGCATTTTGAGACGGGTGAAGTTGATGTCGCGGAAGCTAAAGTGTTGAATGGGAAGTAGCCTTAATGAAATATTTCGGACCGGCCGAAGAAAAAAAGAAGAGAAGAGTAATGAAAGGTAGGAAAGGCTGATGATTGAAGGGAATGGTGAGGAAGAAAGACACGGTGACTTCAAAGAGCTTCAGCAGCCTTTATACATCTCACATACTTGACCAGCCATTGAAAAAGCCTTAACGCCGTTCTTTGAATCTCACCTTTCGGCTAAAAACTGTCTTTAGAAACTCGCTGAAACTGTTGCCAAGCCCGTTGATGGCCAAGCAGAGCCAAGATGCCAAGACGTCTCCAGAAGCTTGCCGAAACTGCTGCCAAGATCGATGCGGGCCAACGACGGCCAATGTGCCAAGATATCCCAGACGAAATCTCCTCTGGCAGATGCTAGAAATAGTTCATTGAATCTGTGAGATCTATTCTAATCTTACATCGACTACGAAACGGTGAGAATGCTGCAATGCCCAACCTTGAAGTTTCTTCATGGTAAACAGTAGATCGCATAAATAAAACAATGTTTCTCGCACCGTGCACCTGTGATGTCATATGATCCAAACATTTGCTCCGAGATTGATTTAGGCTCATGATTAACAGAACGGCCTTGATAGTCTATTCTGCGGCTATACCCATTTCGTGCGTTTGACTAATCCATTTCTGTCAATAGCGTCTTAGTGATGTGATATTTAGCCCTTTTTCGGAATCCTCCCTTCTTCTTTTTAAGTGCCATTCAACGATACGCCGCAAGTGATATGGGGGTTGAAACGCGTTGATGAAACATCTACAAGTGTCAGATATCGGTTATTCTTAGCGTTCACCCCGCGCTACCCTAAGGGGATGAGGTAACCATAAAGGAGGGACGAAACTCTCCGTTTCTAAAATTAAGGTTATTTTTTTGCATTTGAGACAGAGACGGTTTTGTGTCTGTCTGAATGTGGCAATTGGTCGTGTGCGCTTGGATTTTGATGCGGGCGGCTAGCTGGTAAAGGGAATCAGCGTTGCATCGAATTAAAGCGTCGTTGCCGTTTGGCTTGGACCAACGATTGTTTTCGGGACGACTGACTTCCGGTCAAAGGAGTTGAAACAGCCACTTTTCGACGAGCACCACCGGTCGGAATAGGTGGATGCTAAATAAAGGGTTTCTAAATCTGCCCTCGCCAAAGCCGTCAACCATATCACAAATGTCTGGTAGTTCATCAATTGGTCGATTCAATCTCCTATCTGCAGAACTGCTCCTTGAAGTTCTCAACCTCCTGACTTCCAGTCCCTGTCTCGGGTTTCTCGCGTCTCTCTTGAAGGAAAGAGGGTTATAGAAGCATTGAAATCATATCGAGAATAATGAAACATTCCCTAACAATGCTCGCTGCGTTAGGAAGAACACTGCTGTTTCAATCCCACTCTGCCATATTGCTTCGACAAATGCTTCTCAAAAAGCAGTGTGTTTCCTGTTTCGAATTCGGAGCGTTTCTATTTCTGCCAACATGCGGGAGAGCCTGCTTCGAGGGCCTTCGCAAAAGTCACGTACTCCACAAGACGATGACGACCTTCGCGAAACGGTGATTTGCCCTGACGAGCGCCCAAATACAAAGAATACCTGTCATGCATAGCATTCCTGGTTCCCATTGTGTTAGGTACCTGGTCTCACATGGTCGGGTGTATCGTCATGTCAGCATCAAGCAACTCAGGCAGTTGGTAATCGATGTGCATGGTTCTTGTAAAAATGTAGCCAAGCTCAGGCCAGAAGGCCGGTCTGGAATGAGGTTTCAGGTCTTCTACAGGCTCAGACAGTTACATGAAGTGCCTTTAGAGCCACCAGGATACGACCTATCAAAACTCCCATCAAAGGAGAACAACGTGAATGCTGAATATGGTGGGATGGCATCTATTTGAATGCCTTCTTTGACTAGTTTAGGTCCTGATTATGGGCGACTATGCCGAGGTTGCCGATATATTTGACTCTCACTCTCTCGGATTGCTACCCGCTTCTGTGCTGTTAGGAATTGTGCCACCAAATACTGGCCCAGATCGTCCGCTTCTTGCAACATTGAATGGCCTGGGGATAAGACACGGGCATTGCATCGAGCACTTGCATGCTATTAAATTATCGTTACTGCTGCTCCTCTTACAGTCGTCTCAGACAGCTCAGCTTTCTCCTCTCCTAGCTCCAAGATTCAGATAGTTCCCCTAGTAATTGATTATGCCGAAGCTCCTAGTACCCCATACCATGCCTTAGAGAATGACAGTCGACGCGCGATGCGGGGAGCGTTTCAGTTTCCCCACACCCAGCATTGGCTCAATGATGCGGTTTTGATTCATGCTAGATGATTGCTTACCGTGTTCATTTGTATAGGTGCGATTTAATGATACAGGTGGACGGAGTGCCTTTACTTCGGGGTGGGCATTGTCAACGGGACATGGTTATGGGGTTTTGAACAGCCTATGAGCTCTATACTCACTTATTTATCATAAGAAGCCTCAAATAATGAGTGTGTGCTGGTAAAGGAATCAGATACCAACATGAGTAGAATGTACACGTAACGAATTTCAGGAACTAGTTCGAAATGGCATAAACGACAGATGTTGGTAGGCCTTGTAGTTTCAACGAAAGGGATAAATATCACCTAACAGACTACGTACGAGCATGTGAGAAGTGCTCGTTCTCACTCCGCCAAGGCGGACTCATCGGCATTGTCGGAGTGCCTTGGTACCATTTCCTGAATCAGGCACCCAATAGACATCCGCCGTGATAGACTGAGCCTCACAGTCCATCTCCTGATCTCGTTGCCGAGCCCTATCCATCAGGCAGTCAAATACTGTCACAGTACAGCGCATGACCCCGCCACCAACAACCCAGCGGATAAGACATGCATTGATGCAATGTAACCTCCACCTGACGGGCCGCCGTGGCGTCTGCGCCGTGCAAAAGTGCCTCAAGTGTTCGGTAAAGAATACTTAACCAACACCCAAAGGTCGGCGTAGGCCACCCTCGCCCCCACTTCCATTCAATATCGCGTGCACTGCCATCACAATGCCAGAGCCTGAGATAGTCCGGACCTACCATCTACGGAGGGATGTCTTAGAGGCGTGGCTAAGGCACACGTTTTATGACGATACCATTGAGGTCACGGTGAGTAATTCGACAGAACCAGCTGAGATGGAAGCAGGGCTGACTACTTAATCCTAGCTCAAAAATGGGATGTTCTCTTTCTACCTGCCGGAGGGCTATGCGCTGTCTGAAGTGCGTTACAACACTCCCAGTTGGATATTGAGCACTCGATTTGCTAGATCTAACACCACCTCAGGTTCACAAACGGGAAATCAGAGGGTTGAAACATTTGAGGGAGTGGCAGCCACCGCGGTAAACTCCGAGATGGCGAATGTTATCTGAGGCTCCGTGCCACGTTGGTTTGCCCCCAGAACAGGTGGCAAGGTGGCTTGTTTGCCCATTATGTAGTTGGGAGATTCTAGATGCAGTGGAGTGGGACAGTGCGTGCAGGCAGTGTTGCTAGGCTTTGATAAGGCAGACTGGGATTGTTGGCAGCTTACAGGTCGCCTGCTCTCCATCTTTGACAGCACGGGATATGTCGGCTGTGGGTAGCGTGAATTTGTGTTACGTAGCCTGCAAGAAAACCACGTCGCTGGCGCCCTGGTTCGCCTCTTGCTCTTCCTTAGTCGAGGTTCATCCAATTAGTCTGATATGGGAGGATTTGCAGCGTCCGATTGGTGGTAGGGAAATGCATGACCGTGGGCTTAGAGTGTCACAATCGGGGGCATCGCCTTCACCCAGCCGCCCTTGTTTGTTTACATTTTTCTTTTCTTCGTCTCGTAGACCGAAAGCCTTCTTTGCCAGGACCATATAATTACAACCTCCATTGACCGGTCTAATTTAGAGTCACAACGCTTTCACCTTCTGAAGCTTAACAAAACAAGCGAAGGGGTTTCAGCCCATTTTATCGAAGATGGTGATAAACTCACACGACAGGTTAGTGGACTGTTGTAACAACAACCAACTTTATCCCGCAAATCTTTTGTTGCCCGGCTACCTGAAACGCATCTTGCTGGGGTACTGGGAAGCTCTCAATGAAAATGAACAGCGCCTCTTTGACCCAGTCAATGAAGCTTTGGATATCCTGGAAGCTGGCCATGGCGAAAGCAGTATGTTCCGAAGAGTGCGTTCAACAACGTGCGGCTAATTAACTTGAATGCAGAGTATCGAGAGAAGAGAGTAAATAATAGCTCTGATCTTCGATCACATCTACTGCAAAACCAAAACGACCCCAGGTGTCGCCACATGTGAGTATTGTCGCATCGAAGTTGTTCATTGTTCAATTCAATTTCTGCCTGAGACTGACTATGAATAGCTTTCTCCAAGCAGATGATTCTCGATCACCGTTGAATTGCTCCCGGGAAAGCTTGTCCTCCATCCTGGCTTTTCATCAAGTCTCTCCTTCCTTTCTAGACTTTCTTTTTTCGTTTGGAGACAGCGAATCGCCCTTGGATTACTGCATGACTGGGTTCCAATCTGAGGACTCTCTTGGAATCTCTGATGAAGATAGCCTGAATATTCCTAGGCTTGGGCGCTCAGGTTGTGAGCATCGCGTATCATACCTTCTACGTTCAGTCGAACGAGCCTCAGACTTCGATGACAGCGATGACCAACAGGGCGATGGGCCTTGGAGAGTGAGACAGATGGCCGTCTACCACTCTTTTGACCTAGTCACTGGCAGAGCCTTCTGGCTCAATATCAAGGCCAATGCAGTTATGAAAGAGACCATAACACAGGCTGTGACAGAGCTTCCAGAACTGAAAGCGACTCCAGTGGAAGACGTATCTCGCAACTTTACAGCGACACTTGCCACTCATCTGATTCTTCTACAGTGGTGCGATAGCAATTGGCGACACTGCATCAATGATTCGGAAAGAGACATTTCTGGGATTTTGAACAAAGCCAAAACGGCGATAATTGACGACAAGGACCAGCCTGGGTTCCTCTCCGCTGTTCGAGTGCGAAGCATGCATGTGCAGGGCACTAAGGCTCTCCAGAAGGGTGTGGGCGAAGGCGTATCAAAGCTTGATACTGTTCTTGGGAATATCCGCGCCGGCACTAGCACTTTACTCTCTAAACTGCAAAGGCCAACAACAGGAACGACAGATGACTGCAATGGCATTCCTTTAGCGACCAATCCAATCCAACCTAAGGGGGCATCAATTGGTGGTGCTAAAAGGGGCAACATCAAAGTTAAGAAGCCAGTGGATAGCCTCGAAACCCTCGAGATGTTCTCTTTCGGAGAGGTCCAAAGGCTCCACCATTTCGGGCAACGGTTGCAAGAGCTTTGTCTTGTCCTCAAGCTTGATATCCAGGCAATAAGAGACATCAAGGAATGTTACAGTGGCCTTATGGCAAGGGAGGAGTTGCCAGAAACCATTCGGGATAACTGCAAGAAGCCAGTCGCAGAGTTCATCCGGAAGGTTGATAGAATCGCCAAGAATCTCGAGATTCGACTAACACAGTTGGAATCAATGGTTTCCTGGCTTAACGACGGCAAAACACTGGTAAGCATTCCACGTCAATAAGTAATAATCTATCTAACCCAAGGGTTTGCAGATTGATGGCATTCTTCAAGTCAGGAGTGTGCACGTCAGTCAAATCTTCACCGAAACAGCGCACGAGCAGGCAGAAAAAATGCAAGACATTGCCAACAAGACGGAGCAAGAAACGGAATCAATGCACATCATCACGTTTGTGACCCTCGCGTTCCTGCCGGGGACCTTTGTCGCCGTAAGATTTGGATGGCCGTATCTGAGGCAGTGCGATCCGGATCTGACAGTTGACCAGACATTTTTCCAAAGCGGCCTTTTCGACTGGAAGCCGGACGTCAACAACGTGCGTGATGCGCTGCAATTCAATTGGGTGGCATTTTCGCTTTTTGCTGCGATATGTTTCCCTCTGATGCTGGTGATATTTGGTATGTGGTGGTTGTGGTTGAGGAGACGGACTCGCAAGCCCGCTAAGGAGGGCGATGTGTAAATAAGCATGCATGTCAGTCTGGATAATTCAGTGTCGCTGCATTTTGCTTGTTGCATATTCTTATTCATGCCTTAACCATAGGATACAATCTTGACTTGTGATGGGAGAACCCGACGCAGGTACATAGTCTGCCTCAGGACAATTCGGCCTTGTAGCAAGGCGCCAGGAACCGCACAAGGCCACTGAAAAGAAACTTCCTCCCTCCCCTAACTTCATCAAGAATACACACATAGGCCAACGCTTTTCGCAAATGAAATCGCGCGAATGGTGCAGTTTGCATTATTTTCTTTACCTCTGAGCGGCGCCAAAGTCGTCACACCAAGCCTTTCAGGCTCTCGGAGTCACCGAAGCCTCGTCTCACTCAAGAGCCGACAGAAGGGAGGATCGCGTGGAATGGGCTCTCCACGATTCCCCGTTCATGCATATGCAGCTGAAAGCTTTAGGTCGAGATGATACGGGCCACGGCGCAAGGCAATCACACCACCAGGCAGAAATATGCCTCTTGTGAGGAACATGTCGGTACTGCCAACCATCTGGTCGACCCTCCCTCCATCCCCCTCCCATCCCTGCAGCCTGATGGACTTATGCAGCTTCATCACGAAGGAGAGGGTCAGCCTATGGCTTCTTGGGACGCCCACAGCCAATTGCTTCTCTGATCCCACCCACCACCATGGGCTGACCGCACGCAGATGTCTGTCCGGCTGGCCAGCTTGCCAGCCCTGCGTTGCGGGTCAGCGATGATCAGAGAATGCCCTCTTGGCTTGCATCTGCAAACCAAAGATCGACTCGCTTTCTGTACTAATTGGTTTCTCAGAAATAAGAACACCCACAGCTCCAAAGGAACCATGGCCGATTCCTGCAGGTCCAATCCTCAAGGGACTCGGCACTCTCAACAAGTTCGCGATTGATTCCTTCTCATACACAATCTGGCAACGAAGAGACGCGAGGCTTGAAAGTGGTTCAGGCTGAGATTCATTCCAGAGCCACTCTGCCTTCTTGCGACCCAGGTCCGCACTCATATTAAGTCCGGCAGCCCCGAATTCAGTTCGATTTTCGCACTCTTTCCACATCAGCACCGAGCGTTTCCCCGTCGCTACATCACGTCTTTCTTGACCCCAACTCTCGGTCTTCCTTCTTCCCTTGTATCTCTTTTTCCACATACCGACCTCCTCTCATGCCCAGACTGCTCGCGAGCAATCACACAGTGGCGTGAAGCCGATCCTCGACCTAGCTCGAAGCGCAGTTCCCTGCTCACATTCATCCTCAATCGCCGTTACTCGGAGACAGCGTCAGCGATAGTCAGCCTACCGCATCATCCCATCGATAGATCCTGCCGAAATGTCGAACGCATATACGGACGCCTTTTTGCAGTATGTGAAGGAAAAGTCGATCATCGGCCGAGATGGACACGACCATGACGCTGAATACATCCCGCGATGCTACCTTGAGGAATTCTGGAGCCTAGACAAGGTGACAGACGTTCTTCAAACCTGCAATCCTCCCGTCTTTGAAAGCCCCAAGGAAGTCGTCGCGGGTTTCATCCGCGTCTTCTCAATACTCGTCTTCATCGGACGCCCTCAGGCAATCAGCCATTTCATTCGATACAAGGTTGACGACCAGCAATTGCCCCATCCCAATCAACCGCGCTGCTTGCCTCCCGGCCCCGACTCGACTGAGTTGTTCAAGAAGTTCCATAAATACCAGTGGAAATTCTGCCCTCTGGAGTTCAAAAATGACTTCATGCATAAGCGCATGCTCTTGCAAGAAATGGTCCTGCCCGTTACATTTGAGGAGTGCCTCAGCCAGAATGCAGGCGATGGGGATGTTGCCACCGTTTGGAAAGTCGCTATTCACTCCGAATGCAATGTCAATATACCGAAGGTAAATTTGTCTTTGTGATCCCCCTCTACTGTCGTTGGCTAACAATTGGGGCGCAGGGCACCGTTGTCTTCAAGGTTTACCAGACCGAGGAGGCCGACGCCCTATTCACGACCGAAGCAGATGTCTATTCAACATTCCACAACGAAGGCTACTGGGACTATATTGTCAAGTGCTACGGCTCATTTACACAAGGAAACAAACGTACGATTATCCTCGAACATGCGCCAGGCGGCACCTTGCTCGACTTCTTTGAGAAAACGCGTTTTCCTCCAAAGACCAGTGAAGAACTCGAAACCCTGTGGAAAGAATTATTTCGTCTTCTTCACGCCCTGCATATTATACATGAAATGCCTCGGCCAATCGATGCATCCACTTGGGTCCTATCAGCGTAAGTCTAACTTGTCGGATGCGACGACTTCGCTGACCGTTCTCACAGTACACACTACGACATTCAGCCTGTCAACATTCTAGTTTTTCCTCAAAACCAGAAGTCAGATTATAACATCAAGTTCAAACTCGCTGACTTCGGCACAACCCACATCAGAAAGAAACTTTCCGGGACCAAGGACGCTCAAGAAGGGTCAAACGACGGAAACCGCATGTACAGTAAGTCTCCAAGCTTTGCACAGACAAAATTCAGGAAGCCAATTAATGCAATTAAAGCCGCACCTGAGTCTTTCCCTCCTGATGCAATTCACGACAAAGTCCCAAAGAGAGTTGATCCGAGTGTTGACGTGTGGGCACTCGGTGCTGTCTTCAGTGAGATGCTCATCTGGACGATTTGGGGAGAAGCAGGTCGGGAGGATTACAGACAGCGACGAATGTCGGAGACGGCGCAAATTAGCCCAATTCGAGGGAGTGGATACGATGCCTGTTTCCACGATGGAAATCGTGCGCTTGGGGCCGTGGAGACGATGCATCGCGATGCTCTCGAACACACACGAAGGAGCGACACCTTGTCTCCGCACATCAGCCAGCTTGTGCTGGAACACATGCTCCAGAATCGGCGTGAAGGGCGACTCGATGCAGACACCACCTTTTCCAAGGCGCAATACAAGTTGGAACTGGCAAGAAAAGAGTCCCAATTTTCATCGTTCCCGACCTCATCGTCCCCGACTTCTTTCTCTGCTTCACCTCCAGACGCGTTTGACAACACGGATTGGAAGACAAATCCACGCCCCGACCATCGGCGATCAACTCTTTCCCCGTCATTTCACTTGACGTCCCACACGCGATCGGTCTCAGAAAAGCCAACGGCAGGTTCCTACAAACGAAATCCGGAAATGGCGGGCGAGACAGCGAGCGAGAGCCGTGATGCACTCCAATTTTCGCGCCCAACCAGCTCACCTCCGAAGATACTTCAGTCAGACATCAGACGTACCAAATCAGCGACCCGGGGGAAAAGATCAGCGTTAACTATGCCGGGGGCGATCAACACTCGTCCGAGAGTTTTGGGGCCCAAGAGCAGCAGTGATAACCTAGAGGACCTCAAAAGAGCATCGAGGAACAACCACGACCCGGTTGATTATCAAGAACTCTGCCATTCGCCTGATTCTATAATAACGCCATCTACTTCGCTGAACTGCGTCTCCTCCACGACAACCGAAGGCGGATGTGTTTCGACAGAAACTACTCAAGTACAGGATGCCGAGAACCCATTCAGCCCGAGTCCTCATCCAACAAGCAGCCTTGAAACTCGAACGATTACATGTGGGGATGTTTACAACTTGCTGATGAAGAAAGACAGCAGGTTCCTGGGCCACAAAATCGGACAACTGCGGGGGAGCCCATCGGAGGTGATGGCCTTGCCTGGGATCTCAGAAGCATTGTCTAGGATCACATCAGTGGGTGGGCGTGAGCAGGTGCGTTTGTTCACTTATTTCCGGCATTTTCCATGGCTAATTGACGTCCCCCGGTCAAGGTGATTCTTGTCGATGATTCCAGATCGATGGGGCACTACAAGGACAAAATCGTTTCAACTGCCCGAGTCATCAGCTACTACGTGAAGAAGATCGACCCTAACCAGATGGAGCTATACTTCGCTTCGAACGTGGCCACTCCTCACGTGTGTGCAACCAGTTCGGATGTAGAGTCGGCCATCAGGAAGCACAACTTCACCATGAAGACATGCGCTATGGACCAATGCCTTGGCAGGATTCTAGATCATGTTTGGGCAAAAGTTGAGTCAAGCGACAAAAGCTTCAGCATATATGTGCTGACTGACGCCGTCTGGGAATCCCATGAGCCCAATGTCGATAAGGCGATCGCACGATTTGCGAGGAATCTTGAAGAAAAGGGGCTCTCGCCGCAGAAAACCATGATTCAGTTTATCCGCTTTGGACATGGTCTATCCGAACACAGTCGGCTTCATCATCTCGACAATGGCCTCGTGAGAAAACATGGACTTGGCGAAGAGTAGTCAGTGCCCTCCTCTTCTAACTCCTGTGCAAGAACAACTGCTGATCCTAATACACAGCGATATCGTGGATACTAAACATTGCAATGACCATGTTCCTGACATTCTCATTGGTAGTATATCAAGGTTCATTGACAACAAGGATACGTATCCCAGGAGATCACCTTGAGTGTCGTCGGTCGGAGTGAAGTGAATAACTCAAAGATTACTTCAACGGGAAAAACGACACTTTTTGCACCCAGACCTGTGCTTTATTGAACCAAGGGTAAGGTTCCTTGTTGGACGACATCAGCAAGTTTCACAGCCTGGTTGATGAAAGTTCCCACCGCAGAACCAGGAAACTTCGCTCTCAAGCGTCAAGTCTTGACAGCTGACTATCACACTGGTAATAACGGCAACCGCCCAGTTCCACAACCGATCGAACATGTCAACAGGCGGTTCGGAAACTGAGCTCGACGCTCACAATATCACCAGCTGTCCTGCTAGGAGAAAACCTGAGACCGAATCTGATGATTCGGTGGCTTTCGTCTGGAACCCTCGATGCAATCTGAGCAAGACTCGGCCAGTCAAAGCCGGATAGACGAGCCGGCTGCCTTTCTACGGAGAACCAGGGTAGTGCCAGGAAAGGAATAAAAGTTGAATGAGACAGGATTCATCGCAACGATGTGAGCTTCATATTTAACCTTTACTTGAGCCTGGTTCACGGTTATTCTCTAGGACCAGTTATCATGAGAGGATGGAACGCCCTGGGTACTTTTATGTTCATTGAGGCGATACTGGAGCATATTTAGAGAAATAGTCGACACTTGGTAGATATACATAAACTCCATATTGGAGAAATGCTTGTACGGGCGGCATCGATTTGAAGACAAGGAGGTGACAGTTCAAGTTAAATCTATTCAGCGATAGCTCAGTAATATAATAGGGTCTTCAGTATCATATAGCCATGACTTGTCTTTACTACAATTCTAGCGTTTCTAGAGCACTTAACACACGCCTGCAGAGTTCCCTCTATATATAATCATCACTTCAATTCGCTTTGCTTTGCTTTGCTTTGCTTTGCTTTGCTTTGCTTCGCTTTGCTTCACTGCAATTCTAGCCTCTCCAGAGCACTCTGGGCAGAACACACTCATGGACCTCACATGATGCACCAGACCACGCTCCTTGGGTATGAAGCTGATGCATCATATTTTGTTTTGTGTTGTGGTGATTGGGTAACGAAACAATCGAGCATGGAGGATCTCGTCATCCTTCCCAATTTCTTCATTTTGAGCGATGCTTTTGTCTGATGAATTACAGCCAAGCGTATGCAATGATTCCAGGTTCATTTGCTTTGCTATGAGGTCACCTCCTTTTCACATTTTCTAATAGCGGTGTATGATGCCCAACCTTGTTCTCGCTGGTGCGATTTCAGGGGTCTGGTACTTCAATTATGTCTGACAGCATAGTTATCCTTCATTAGCCACCATATTATAAGTAGTCTTGAGTCACAGTCGCACACGCTTCTCGGGTGAAGGAGGGCATTGTCTCTTTAGGGCGCGTCCTCGTCATGGGCGCACAGTGAAACACCACCAGCGACTACCGAAAACGGTGAGGTAATGTAGTGCTGACCGATTCACTGGCAGAGACCAGGGCTTACTGCAAGTGATTCACTCCAAACCATTCCGTTATGAACTCTTCGTTAGTCCAATATAATAAACGACATTCTATCAGTGAAAAGTAGGTACAAAAGCGACGCGAGCAGGGAATCAAAAATCCGTGCAACCTAACACGATCACCCTGTTATTAGCTGCAAAGGATTATCTTCACAAACCAATTTGTTTCCTCAGCTATTTTCTGAGTAGAGCCATGCTAATTATGCTTCTCACTAGCCAACATGGGTATGAGCGTGCAGCAATTCAGAGACGGCGTTCCCACACTACGTTCTGTTGAATACGAATCGCCGCACTCGGCAGCTGCTAGGTAGGTTATATGAACAGCCCTAATCGCGAAAACTGAGCGGTCAAAACAGTACGTGATGATCCACGACCTAAGCTCAAGATGCGAACACCATGCTGTGTAAACATTTACACGTTGCGAGGTGCTACCCGAGCCCTAATACACGGCCTTCCTTTTTCCCTTTTCCCGCTCGCGTCTACACACACCGCACTCATTGACATTGATCTGGCCATTTTGTTTGACCACTCCCATTTGGCACTGGGTAAACCTGTCAATGTGGCCTGCCTCCTCGCACGGCTCTTGCATGAGTTGCCTTCCTAGGGTTCTGCCACAAATCCCACAGACTGACTTCATGATGTTGTTGTAGCACATTGCGGGTAGTTGCCACTAGAATCCTTGGTCGGTGGTTGTGTGAGATGCCTTCTTAGTTTTCTTAAATGTACCTGGAGAAATGTCTCAGGAAGGAAGCTTGAGACGAAGAATTGGCCCTGCTTTTATAGTGACACGAAATGTGTGAACGGCTGAAAACTGCAGTTTCGAAAGCGGACAGCCACTTAAGCTCAGACGGTGAATGAATATGCTGTGTGATAAACGGCTACAGTGTACAGGTGTACAGAGAAGTGCTCTATCGTGTAACTTTCGAATTACCGACATGTAGGTTGCCGCATCATCGATGGACTTTGACACGTCATAAAGGAGAAGCCTGTCACAAAGCCGCGGATCACCAGAGACAATTCGGATATCGTACAGTCACGCGTCTTCACACACATAGACTCCAATTCACGAGCATCGACGTCACTATATTACCTTGAGTTTCTCCACAGGCTTCTTAGGCAATCCATTATCTCCATACAATACCTAAAGTTGCATACATCCTTCAAATCAACAGAGTAAATTCAATTCGCGCCACCTCCCCACAACTAATTCAGTGTTCGGTAATATCAATAACGCAACCATGTGCAAGCAACTCTGGACCGTATTCTACTGCTCAGAGTGTGACTGCCGGTACTACGAGAGGTTAGACAACGAAATAATTTGCTTGCCGGCATCCAGGCTACCGGGGAAGAAATTGTTCTCCTGTGGCAAGAAACTGAAAGAAATCGTTGAGAATAGGAGCACAAAGTGTCCGCAACATAGCAGCACCGAAAAACCAGAGCCTGTGGAGGCGTGGGATGGTGTCTGGCGGTAGGTTACCTGCTCGGGAGCCAGCGTGGACCGACGGGTACACTGGTGTCTGATTGTTCGCGTGCCGTTGTAACACAGCGTTAGTAGCACGTAACGGTCTCAGGTGACCTAGAGTAAATTACAGACATTTGATCGGATTATGCCGTCTCGTTCATCCCTTACAGTGCGTGTTTGGCAAGGACGTCGCACATAAGGTGTCCCCTCTCATTTGTGACGAACAGAATCCGGGAGTACAAAAGTCGACATTTCCATCATCAACTCAGACTATTTATTGCCAGCTTCTGACTTCCTTAATAACAGAAATAGGGTGCAGATAATCACCCTTCAGGCGATGACGAAATAATCGTCCTTCAGAGCGAGATGAGAGTGATTCCGACCCAACCAAGACATATATATAGACATCCCGCCCAGCAACTATCGCCTCGTTTCGACACAATCAACTCTTCCATAACAGCAAGATCATCGGCTTCATATCTGCCATCACCAGCGCGTTCAAACTCAGAACAACACCAACCAATCACACTATAAATCAACCCACCACTGCAATGTGCGACTTTGTCGAAACGAAGTCCTACTGCGTGCAATGTAGCACGCATATTGCCACCGAACCTGTGTGGGAACTCTGCCAGAACTCACTAAGATCGCGGGAGGGCATCGTCTGCGAGAAGGCCCACAAAGTTCGCCAGTTATATGTTGACTCGGCTCTGTGCTGGACTTGCAACCCGCCGAATCAGGAGAAGACCACGGAGGACCCCAATAATGGTGAAATCACCAACGCTTAAGGGTGCAGGAGACGTGGGGATTATACAGTGATGCTGGGTTTTGTGGTTAAATAGTACTAAGTACTAGGCATGACTGTCGGATAGCTCCATTCAGAGTGTATTCGGGCTGTCTTGGATTCAATACGAGCATTTTCAACGACCCTCATTTACTTGGTCTCTTTTTCTTTCAATTTGTTCAATTTACAGTGCTTGCCGCGCTTGAAAAATGGTGAGTTGGAGTTGCAACGCGACAAGCCAAGTGTCTGTCGCATTGCTAAGGACGGAAAAATAGGACGCGCACTCTGCCAACGCGTAGTTCAGTGATAGCTTAGATGTAACAGACTCAAAAGGTTGCAAAACAATAACACAGAACTCTTAGGCTGTAGGTGTGGAGTAGTCTTGATCTTGGAACAGTAGCGGTTCAACGTTACTGTGACAAAGAACATCGATTTAAGGGATGCCGCACAATCTGATGCTCGTCAGACGGGCATGTCCGCATGACATCCTGTTCTGATTCACACCTGAGACTGTGTCCGTATATGTGATGGTGTTCACATAAGTAGTGAAGGAAAGGGACAGGCTGGAGACGGACTGAATCAATGAGACAAAGCAAGTATATATAATCGGCATTCTCTCAACAATCCTCTATTTTTCCATTTTCAAAATGAAAAGAAACCTGACGAAAGAAAGGAACATAAATACTCAGCTATAATCGAGACAACTATAGATTCTCCCACCATGTGCACGATTGTCAACAACATCACCACGTGTCGCGGCTGTTTTGGCTGGTACGGCTCGAGTTCGAAAGTCGAGAACTGCGATTTGTGGAGGAAAAAGCAAATGTGCGAGAAGAAGCATGAAAGGAGAGAATTCTTCATTGACATCAAGGAGTGTCCTGCATGTCTGCCCCATTCTGTGGGGGATGAGAAGATGTCGCCGGAGGTGGGAAGGGAGAAGCAGTGAGTGGAACTGCGCGTTCCGGAGAATATATGGGGGTTGATGGAGTTTGTCGATTTAGCAAATTTATATAACATTAACTTGGATCATTACTGCCTTAGGAAAACAACATTTACGTGCTGTGAAAGTCAGAGTTTCGTGTCGTAGGTTACTTCAGGGTAAGCCTAGGGGCGAGAAGTGGGTAAGTTAACCCGACGCGTCTGGGGATAGTTTGGATGCGAGAATGAGGCGGGGCGTTAAGAATTGAGCCTGAATTAAACGAGACAAAGAAAACAGCTTAAAACACTAGGTTTGAGTGCCTAGGCAGAGTTGACAACACGGGCAAAAAACTAAGTACGGAATATGTGGCCCTTTCCGCGTCATGAAGTGGACTTCTGCTCGCGTGCATTCTTGACTAAAGGGAATCTGCAATGAGGAAAAAGCGGTAAGAAGCAGGACCGAATAACTGTGGTATTCACGCGCGATAATGGAGCTCACTCGTCAGAAGGCTGGGATGATGGTCATGATGATGCTGTGTGCGCCGGAGAGTTGGGCGTCTAAGACGCGTAGAGTGGGCAGGCTAACCGCTTTCTCCGTGCAAGAGTCAGTTACCGGCCAAGTGATGCGGCGGCAGACACACCAGCGATCAAGACAGTCCGGTTGTATCTGCATTTGAACGAATGGAATTGCCCAGAGTGTAATTTGTGGGAAAAGAACTCGAGGAGGGCACAGGAAACGACGCGGTTTGAGACGTCGGATGCAGTGACAGGTTCAATGAGGGGGACCACGACTCACGAGAATGGAGAGAGGGGTCGGTGTAGGCTCTTTTTTTCTGCAGCGGTGGAGACGTGTCGGCCGTTGAAGATACAAGAGGGGGCTGGCTTTTTTCTTCACCTTCTTGCATTAGACTGAAGAAGCGGATTGCTCTGTGGATAGTCTGGTGTTGAGGTGGCAATTCGGGCTTCGTGCTCTGCTTGCAAAGAGACTCGAGTGTTGATATAGAAATCGAAGGGAAATATATGACAACAAGAAGATGGCATGTGCGCGATCAAGTCCATGCTCGGCGACGTCAGCCGGGATGAGGCCTGTACTTAAGCCACCCGTCACAGCCCAGGGACAGCCTGGCCACTATAACTCCCCCCATTACAGCGCGTCGCTTCGGGCCTCGGCGCCCGCCTTGGAAATCCACTGAACGCGGCCCAGGGGGGGGACGCGTTAAGCACTGGCACGCCCTGGAACTTATGCCTCACAGCGGTGTCCACGCCCTGAAGGCCACTGAAGCTCCAGCGCCCGTTGCACAACCCGCCTGCACAAAAGCGTCACAAAACGCCAAACGCCAAAAACGCCAACGCGCAAAGGCGAGGCGTGTGCTTCCCATCGCGCGTCCCCCCCAAAAACCACCCTTACCCTCCTCCCTCTTAAATACCTCCCTCCACCCAAACTTCCTTACTCGCACCCACGCAAACACCCAACACGCACAACTTCTCCTCGACACTAGGCCTCCATCTTGGGCCTCTTCTACCCTCCTTGCAGCCTTTTATTTATTCTCTCTCTCAACCACACACCCGGCCTTCTTTCGAGACCTCGTTGCTGCTTCCATCCTTCCAGCGGACCGACGACGCTCTCTCACCGCGACTATCGCGTGTAAGTGCTGGTGGGAAAAGGGCAACGCCTTTTTGGTGTGAGGGGAGGAACCCGCTACTTGCAACCGTCCAACATCCCCGTATACGCGTTTCCTCTGGCTTTGAATCACGCCTCGAACGCGCGACATAGCCTCGAGAAACATCCTCCGCCTCGACATTTCCGTCTTCCGCCTCCAACACATACTCAGCTTTCCACCATGGACTCGATATCCTCCTCACCGCGTCTCGGCAACGACAAGCACGGCTCGGCCGAGCCCACGCTCCCCGCAATCCCTCGGCAATCGTTGTCCTCCTCCTTCGCCATGGCCGGCTCCAAACGCCCAGCCCCGACGCTGCTGCCTCCTTTCGAGCCTCTGTCGTCGTCTCCCGGCCTTCCCAGACCTGTCAAGCGCCAAATGACGAATGCGTGCTTCGGCCGCGCCCACCTCAAATATCCCACGCCCGTGCCGACGTCCAGCACCGGCATCCTCTCCAGCTCACCGCCGCAACGGGCTGCACCCGGTCCCGAACGCGCTCCGCTGTCGGCCGTGCCCGCCGTCGAGCTCTCGGAGAATGGCGAGACGCTGATCATGGGCCGCTCGTCCAACTCGTCCCACTTCCAGCTCTCGGCCAACCGCCTCATCTCCCGCGTCCACGTCAAGGCCCGCTTCATCGCCGCCCCGAGCCTTTTGGAGCCCGGCAAGATCGAGATCATCTGCAACGGCTGGAACGGCATGAAGCTGCACTGCCAGGGCCGCACCTGGGAGCTGTTCAAGGGCGACAGCTTCACCAGCGAGACGGAGGGTTCCGAGATCATGGTGGATGTTCAGGATGCCCGCGTTCTCGTCCAGTGGCCCAAGCGAGGCGCCGATAACCTGTCCGACACGACCTGGGACGACTCCCCGAGGTCCCAGATGCGCGGCAATGCCGTCATCAACTCCTCGCCTCTCCGCCGCGGTGCTCGCATCGCGTCTCCCGTGAGCCCCACGCCCGTCAACTCCAGCTCCCGTCGCCTGCAGGCCCTGCTCCCCGGCCACCGGGATCACGGCATCCACATCTACGAGGACGAGCCCGAACTGCCAGAGCCCAAGCGCGAGCTCATCGACATGGATGTTAACGTCAGCATGTGCACCGAGGCCACGGCTAGCTTCTCCAGCGAGCCCGAGGAGCATGACCCGGACGAGGAAAACGACCCCATTGTCCACTCCTTTGGTCCCTTTGGCGCCGACATCTCGTGCAGGCTGGCTTCGATAACGACAAAGTCACCCAAGGTGTTCAAGGGCATCAAGCGAGCCCCCAACCCGCTGGCCCTCGGCGTGGCCACGTCTCTGTTTGCCCCGCGACAGATTCCCTCAAATCCCATGTCTCCCACGAAGAAGTCCATCGAGATTGAGTCTCCTGTTGAGCTCGACTCTCCGCTTTCCTCGCCGCCCAGGGAGCGAACGCCATCGGCCTCGCCCACCCCCACGCCAGCGCCCATTGAGATCAACCCCGCTGTTGCAAACCACGTCATCAACCAGCTCGCCTTCTCACGGCTTTCGTCCACGCCGCTGTCCACCATCATGCAGCACCTGCCCGCCGAGGAGAAGCAGGACCTCACCAAGGTGATTCTCCGGGCGTCAATCGAGGCCACTCCCTGCATCGGCATCATCGAGCGGGAGGGCAAGGACGCGGCCGGCAAGCTCCTGGAGAGCGAGTACTACTACGTGCCGGAGCGTGACGACGACGAGCAGCGACGGGCCGCTGTGGTGGATGGACTTCGAAAGCCTAGTTTAAGAGCTTGCCGTAAGCAGCACAAGGTATGTTTTCATCATCATGAAGCAACCAAAGAACTGGGACTGACATCAAACAGCAATACTACTGGAAGCGTCCCCGCACTCCCTAATCACCTACATCACACCACAACGTACATACACAATCTCTTTACATTCCTGTTAGGAAACATACGAGCTGAGCGGACGAAGGTCGGCATCAGCTGGCGGATGGAGGACGTTTTTTGTTTTATACCCCGTTTTCTTTCGCATTGTTGATACATACGACCATGAGCCATCATCCACCTCCCACGAGATTTGCGTGCGGCCTGCATAGCCTGAGGCGTCTTTTGTTTTTCCTGCTTTCTCTTTTTTTCGACTGTGTTTTGTTCACTCTCGAGTTGATGACACGGGGAGTTGGAGTTTTGTGGGTAGCTATGAAGGCGGGAGAAAGGTGTGTGCGACGGAAGTACATTTGGAGTGATTCAGGGAGGGGGCTCATTTTTCATGGCGATTCAAGGCGGGGTCTCAATCATGATGATGCTACGGCATTGGGTTTAGGAGGCGAGGGGAGCAATGGATCATGCTGAACAATTCATCAAGGCGTATTCGCATATTCGCATCGAGCCATCCTCAGACGTGCCGTGACGTGACAAGGCTGTACCGAGTAGACCGAGGCGTTGACCGGAATGCAGCCCGCAGACGACCATGATATCACAATCTCATGCCCGGTGTACACTGTACGTACTGTTCCGACACTCGGCGCAGTCGGCAATTGAAGACCGCAAGCCCAATTCGTATTCCGTGGCCCATGATGCCATTCGTCCCGCCTCACACAACCCCTCACGCGCCGCGTCCGTTTGTGGCAGCATGGGCACGACCGGTGCATCACGCAACGCACGACCTTTCCGGCCAGGTCCAGACCCAAAGCTGTCTGCCGTCCCGACTCGCGTTAGCCTCAGCCAGCTGCGATGTCTCTGCCGATCGCGCCCTCACACCCCGCGCGATGGCGGTGGCGACGGGTTCTTTGGCATGCTTGGTGCCGTCATGGTGATTGGGCCGTGGGCTGATGTGCGCTGCGCTTCGATTGTTTTTTGCGGTGCATGTGTTGGATCGAGATGTGGTTGTCGTGCCGGAGGGGATGTATATAAACGGGACCGAGGACCCTGCAGAGCTGGGGAAATGTGATTCTGCAACCACTGCATCTACAGCAACGCATCCAAGTAAGTCATCCACGATGCATCCATCGCCACTCCACCCTTACCTTCCATGCTAACCAACCTTATAACAGCACCTACAAACAAACCACCACCACCACCACCAC
>JABSTB010001215.1:0-10094 GCA_013756995.1 Neonectria neomacrospora | reverse complement strand
ATCGTGTATTTGCCCCTACGCGCAAGAACTGCAACATGTCTGACCAAGATATCGTCAACACCACTACCGACAAGTCGTTTCCGAGTAAGTGTACTTCGTACAACCCTGCCCAACGTCCCCTACCTCGCCCTTGCTAACTATCCACCTCTGTCGCAGCTGCTGGCCCATACATAAGCAATTAGCCAAAAATCCAGTTCAATAGGGCGCTGCTGCTAACTTGCTTCCTCCACAGCCCCTTGCTACCGTCGCCCCTCCCAAGGGTGCCTCATCCACGTCTCGGGTCAAGTCCCAGGCCGGTCAGACGGCTCGCTCGTCGAGGGATCCATGACAAACGAAGCCCTCGCTTGCGTGTCCAACATCAAGGCCATCCTCGAAGCCTCCGGCTCCGACATTGAGCACGTGTTCAAGGTCCGCATCTTCGTCACCGACATCAGCGTCTTCAAAGAGGTCAACGCCGTCGTCGAGATGAGCTTTCCCAACAAGCCTGCGGGCTCGACCGTGGGGGTTGCGTCGCTGCCACTGGGCGTCGATATTGAGATGGACTGTATTGCCGTCACGAAATGAATGCATTCAAGGATCAAGAGGATAAAGGTCGGGACGGACGGCGTGTCAGATGAACAACCCAGAGTGGCATATCTCTTGAGGAATCAACCATTTGTAATGTTCATTAGCTTTCCCTTTGCACACCAACGGCCTGTCCTAAAGGTCCCTAAATAAAGGGCGGCTGTCGAGAAGTTGAGACTCGTTACCCATCGCTTGAAACACCTGCGCTGCCTTGTACGTGGCCGCTGAACACCTTCAAGGCTCGGTTGATGAGTGCCCTAGTCGCATGAGTGGGAACTCGATTACGGGGCAGCACGTCAATCCATGACTTACCGAGCTTCTTCGTAGTTCTTGAATCGAATGTTGTCATCTGCAAGCCTGTGACAAACGTCTCCGATGCGATGATGCCTGTCTCCAAGAGTGGCACGATACTGTTTTAAGTAGCTGGTGTGAAACTCGAGGCCTTTCTCAAATCGTCCCTGGCTGACATAGACGTTGCCCAGCGCGTAGAGCATTTGCCAGTTCTAGTGAGAACGTTAATTCGGGGTTGTTTCGGAAACGAACAAGGACTTACTTGAAGGAGAGTGTGTCGTCAACTCCGTGTGCCACGCTGTAGATGTCAATGATCCCAAGCAGGGTGCGTTCTGCATCGTCATAGTTCCCCAGCATCCAGTGCATGAGCCCTATATTAGACTCCGTCCAGTCTAGCATGGTGTCTTCGTAATTTGGAAGAGCTTGAAAGCTTTCGATGGCCTTCACGAAATAGGTGATGGCTGCCTCATATTCGCCGTTCATGGCATGAGCAACTTCAACCTCGTTGTAGCTGATACACAGCTCGTAATCGACCCGCGGCTATGGCAATTGCTGGGAGTTGCTAGCTGCTCTACAGCGGCCGACCTGACTCGTTTGTTGAAGCAGACATGCCACCCACCCACCAACATCGCAGCCCCCAAGGGTCACACGCCAGACCTTCCTGTGGCTGCTTGTTAGTAGCGTGTCCTCCCCCTTTGGTACCCTGTCCATTATTGTACCGGTTAACTTATTGGACTTTTCATGACCAAACCCAACCTTGGGGGTCAGGGGTAGACACCATCATCATGGGGTGGTCCATGCAAGTGATAGTGGCTTTGCTCAAGTACCACAATGTCCGTGCTCAGTGGCTAACGGTGGCGAAGAAAGTAACCAATGGGATTGGTTCTGACTGCCCTGGTTTCTACCAATAGGATGGAGAATAAAATGGACAACGCGCCTTGTTCGTGGAGACAAGCCAATGAGATTGATTATAAAATTGACAACCCCCCTTGTCAGACGCACGGAATCAATGAGATTATATAATCAATGGGACCTTGTCTTACTTTCTACTTGCTACCGTCAGGACAGTAAAAGATATTACAAAGCTCACGTTTGAAAGCGCCAGAGAAGATAACGGTATTGATCACGCCGTCGTGACCCTCGAGCTTCCGCTCCTCCTCACCTGCTGTCGCATTCCAGAGACGAAC
The DNA here is from genome assembly GCA_013756995.1 of Neonectria neomacrospora. Classification (NCBI taxonomy): domain Eukaryota; kingdom Fungi; phylum Ascomycota; class Sordariomycetes; order Hypocreales; family Nectriaceae; genus Neonectria; species Neonectria neomacrospora. The sequence continues at coordinate 8,052 of JABSTB010001215.1, read as the reverse complement.
TGTGTTGTCGTACGAAGCTGACGCTACCGTCTTGCCGTCCGGCGAGAAGGCGACGGTTATCACCTTCTTGTCGTGGCCTTCAAACCCTGTTCGATCGTCTGAAGCCGACGCTGCTCATGACTCTTTTATCGACAACAATAAAAGGCACTCAGCGACTAAGATTGGATCCTTCGGGATTTAGAATTCGCCGCTAACCGAAATAGACGACGGATTCATTACAGGAACGCGACGCGTTACCTCAGGCGGCAAAGGGCCAATGCAATCATGTTTTTTCCTTGGGGTAACATGAAACTCAGGGGAAGCCAAGTGGGTCCTCAGGTTATGTACTCATTCTGTGGCTTGTGATTTCAACAACTTCTTCACATGAAATTTCACCTTCACAATTCTTCATTCAACAAACATACAACTTCTTTTATCCAAAAATATTGCCCCAGCCTGATGGCATGCAATTCATTTCTTAATACACTGGATGAAAAAATAACCTCGTTTCAGCCATGGCAGCCGAGAAATCCGAAATGGGCGTGGACATCAGGTCCTCAGACGGCATCGAAACTCAATCAGTGCCAATTGATCACCAAGCCGAAAGACGGCTCGTCCGCAAGATTGACAAGTACATTGTTCCAATGGTCATGATGACCTACCTTCTCTGCTTCCTGGACCGCACAAACATAGGAAACGCACGCCTCTTTGGCCTCGAAGAGGACCTGAAGCTGCACGGAAACCAGTATCAGCTCGCCGTCGCAGTGCTGTTCATTCCCTACATCATAGTCGAAGTCCCCAGCAACATGCTGCTCAAAAAGTTCACTCCCTCCAAGTGGCTTGCCGCGATTACGTTTAGCTGGGGCATAGTGTCCACCATGATGGGAGTAGTGCAGAGTTTTGGCGGGCTCATTGCCTGTCGCCTGCTGCTGGGTTTGCTCGAGGGAGGTCTCTTTCCGGGCTTGACTATCTACCTCACAATGTTCTACACAAAGCAGGAACTTGCGCTGAGAATTGGTTATTTGTTTGTCAGCTCTGCACTGGCGGGTGCATGTGGAGGGCTTCTGGCGTACGGTATTGGGTTCATGGACGGCACGGCTGGCCTTTCAGGATGGCGATGGGTGTTTATCCTTGAAGGTAAATAAATCTTCCCCCAAAAAAGAGGAAGATGTTTTTGGCCACTTAACTAACTAAAACTGCTCTTAGGTATCCCAACTGTTCTCTTTGGCGTAGCAATTTGGCTGTTTCTTGCCGACAGCCCAGAGACTGCATGGTATTTAACTGACGACGAGAGACGGCTCCTCGTTGCTAGACTTGAGCGTCAGACTGGCTTTTATCAAGAATTTGATAAGAAGGATGTCATCTTGGCCTTCAAGGACTGGAAAGTCTGGCTCTTTGCCGCAGGGCAGTTTGGTGTCAACTCGATGCTGTATAGCTACTCTGTCTTTCTCCCATCCATCATCAAAGGTGCAGTTTTTGAATAGCTAATGCCACGCATACAACTAACATTGACTCCCGACAGGTCTTGGAGACTGGACTGCCCCGCAATCACAAGCACTCACGGTGCCGTGCTATATCCTCGGAGCTATCAGTTACCTCACCGTGGCAAAGCTCTCCGACATGCATCAACTTCGAGGCGTCTACCAGATCGCATTTGCTTCAATATGCGTTGTCGGCTATGGGATATCCATCGCTAACGTGGGATCTGCCGTCCACTACTTTGCAACTTTTTTGATCTCGCTTGGTTTATTCGTGGCGGTTGGAATCCCTCTGGCATGGCTGCCCTCCAACAACCCTCGATATGGCAAGCGTACAACGGCGTCTGCGATCCAGATTATGATTTGCAATTGTTCGGGTATTGTAGCACCTTTCGTAAGTTTATTCCCTCAAGCTACTTGATCCACAGACTATTAACCCCCATGCCTGTAGCTTTATCCAACCTCGGATGCTCCACGCTACGTATTAGGCTACTCAGTATCAATTGCATTGTTGGGCTATGGAATCGCCATCTACGGCTTCATGTCGCTGTATCTAAACCATGTTAACCAGCGGCGTAGGGCGGGCAAGGAAGACTACAAAATGGTTGGGTTGTCAGAGGAGCAAATTAATGCTCTAGGAGATAGGAGCCCAAGATTTATGTATACCATTTGAATAACTACTGGTTACTGATTAGCCGTGTTTTTATAGTAGTCTACCGTTCAAGCCGGGTCCCTTCCGAATCTTATTTGCGAATGCGGCGCTGTGGTCGTCATACTCGCTAGTCAGACTGATCTTTGGACCCGCCAACAGCGAGTCACTCCAATTCAAATCCTGGGCGCTCCGTTTCGTCAAGGATGGCAGGCCGACAAACGGTTGCTTGCCGTCTTAGATATATTGTGACATCGCATGGTCCTGCCAGACGGCCCAACGACGCTTCCGGTTGGTCAGCAGCTCCTCATTAACCTCATCTCGAATGCCATCGAGCGCTTGCGTACGAGAGACAATCGCTATATCTCCATCAGCCTCGGCGCATCCGATGGAATGCTTGAAGTCACCGAGAAGACGAATATAAGGAATACCTCTAGTCAGCTCACACACCAAGGGGCTCTCACAGGTGATCCGAGGTGGGGCAATGGAAAGGAGGTATGTCCCCATTTTTTTGATATAGGATACAGGCCAGGCACTTGAGGAAAACGAGGACGCTTCTTCCTGGCGGTTCTCGCACTGTCTGCCTGAAAAGCAGACCCATCGCAGCATCGCTAATATACGCCTCTTCGTTTGCCATTTCTTGGCCGAGTTGCACATAGGTCAGATCCGTGTAGAGCCCGAAGGAGGCGAACTGAGTCGCTTCACTATTGATATCAAAGCTGTAAGGTGAACTTCATAAAGGCTGACACAGTCATTGGCTCCATTAACGCCGAGGACAAGGGCAAGCGAGTTCCGGTCGTCGAACATCCGTACCGATGGGCAAGCGAGTTACCCATCGTAAGCAGCTCTGTTTCTGTTAATAGACTGCCGTGCGTGTTTAAATGATGTTGGGGCCATGGGATCAAGGGTTTGCTATCGCGACAATCAACCTTACGGGAAAGTCTGCCAGGCACCAAATTAGTCGGAATGCAATGAGGCCCAAACCCGCGGCTCTGGCGCGAAGCAGAAGGAAGATATGATCATCTCTGTGCCACGCGTCTTATGATGAGGGATTACGCGGGGTTGACCTCATGTTGTCTTAGTCAGACAGCTCACGCGAGATGGAATCAGATTCTCACGGTTATGATGCTGCTGATGCCCTGAGCTGAGTGTTGCTCCTAGCCGTGTCCCGTTATGGAGCAGGGCGTGGGGATCGCAGTGCAGACTTGGGCTTCGCAATTTTCCTGTTAGACAGTGCCCAGGGGCATTGGAGCTTTGCCGCATGCCGCTGTTTACGACTGCCATAGGTGATAAGATTATTGGTCGGCAATCGGCCTTCATTCTCTGAGATTCGGGATCTAGCCCCGGAGGCGGAAGCGCTGTATCATTTCGCAGCGAGGGTCCTGGTACCGTCTTCGCAGGTGGTACACTACGGATGAATTATTTGAGGAACATGAGAGCGGCCGTGAGTGATAGTATTGGCGAACTAGGGTCTTACTGGTCCCGCGCGTCAGGCCCTGTATACGGGATGAGTTCGAGCAAGTCGAACCTTGGCTGCCGAAAGTGGAGTTCGCAGTCGCGGGCGTTATTGTGTTTTCATTGGCTAGAGACCATTTTCAACAATTGGTCCAATCCGGCCTAAGATTAAAGGGAGATTGGGACTGACAAAGTCCGTCAGGAAGTTAGCAAGATCATCAGTTTAGGCAATGAATTTGAGAGCCAAATGAGATCGCATTTTCAGTTACTTTTGAATGTCCCTTTTGATCAAGACGCCCCAAAGCTACTAGTTCTTTCAATCTTGAAATTATTGGTGTTTTGGCTGATTTTAGCCCGCCCTCACGGAAGCCCGAAGACGCTTCGTGTCCCTTCCTTGCAGCAATCTCGGGTTGGGCCGTTGGGTGTTTTCCCCATCATCGGCTTCGGGTCACCCTTACCAACACAGTAGATAACATACAGCAGATAACACAGTAAGATGCTATAAAGGATTTATTATAGGGTTGGTTATTTAATAATAATAGTGGACGAGGATTGGATATAGTGCCTGTGTGTAGTGTGCGGTGCGAGTTTCCCTCGTTAACTGCGTGTAATAGCTGGCATACTGTGTCGTGAGGGTATTGTGTGAGGTTGGGCTGAAAGCTGTGACGGTTGGATGTGGCGATTTCGCGCAGTATGCAGCGCATGTCTATTTCGCCGACTGAGATTAATAGCTGGCATGTCTGCTAATGATGTACAGCGAGCTGGGATGCGTTGAGTTCTGGTTTAGAACTTTTATTACTGCGAATGCCATAAGGCATACTAACTCCAACCCCGTCCTGCCTGTTTCAGGGGCCTTCTAACGGTCCCCTCTAGCCACAAGACCTCCCTGTATATAAAGAAGCTACCAGGAGCCCTCAATTAGACAGAAATCAAGAGCTTCTACGAGTCTAAAGTTATCACCAAGTGTGACATCAGCCTTAGAGTAAAGGAAAGGCATCTTCAATTAGTTGCTAGAGAGTCTATCTAATGTTTGACCCTTCAGTAGCAATTTTTCATGAATTAAAACTTGACTAAATAGCTATCATTATGGAAAAAGCAGCAACAAGCACACACACGGTCCAAGACCCAGGGTTCAATGTGGCTGCTGACTCTGCTGACTCCGCTGAGTCGAAAGCGGGTGGCGAATTTCCCTGGCAGCTGTAATTCCCCGGAAATGCCTTGGTTTCTGACCTGAGCCTATCTAGCTTGGAGCAATTGAAAGATGGGTCAGAGGAAGTGACCTCGAAATTCTGGGACACTATTGGGACAGTGTCGTTAGACTGACTAGACCCCTGGCCGGCCCATAGATCAATGAATGTCTCGCTATCAGGACAGTAAGTCAAGGAACAGGCGTCCAATACGCTCAAGATATTCAGCTGTAGCACTCACAAGAAGGTGTTGTCAATGCTAGTATTGATCACCACTGTATTCATATGAAATGGGTACTACTTCCACGAGTCCTTGTTGTTTCGGAACATGTAAGGGCAGTCCTGCGCCGTGAGCGTGTCATTCTTGGCGCGAGTCGGGTATCGCCTCAAGGTTAGCAACGGGTTGTCCTGTATGAGGATGTCGGTGAGGTTCCACTCCCACAGATTGTCGCCATTCCAGGGCACTAGCGTCTTCATGTAGGGATTGTCGCGGATCTCCAGGCGCTGCACAGCTTTGAAGCCAAAGTGCAGGTACTCGACAGTGTTGTTGACAGCGATGAATTCGTGCACGTCGGGCCATACGCAGGGGTCGACGTGCCTGATGCCCGTGATGTTCAGGGTCTCGAGAATGGGCTGGACAGATCCCGTCCATCCCCCTTCCCACAGGTAGAGCTTCAGGTTCCCGTTGCCATGGACGCGGGCTTGTTCCACGCGGGCAGCTCGGATCTGGACGTCGTCGAGATTCTGCAGATCCTCGAGGATCAGCGTGGACGCGTTCCAGAAGTCCATCAGCCCGCCGAGGTTCTCGAAGCCGACATCTCTGATCTCGACGTCTGGGCTTCTCTCGCTCGTGATGTGCTTCAAGCCAATATCCAAGTCTGCCCTCAATATGAGCGAGCCAATCTCTGCTTCCAACAGATTGGGGGTCGAAATGAGGTGGAAACTAGCGACCGAGTTGATCTCCTCGAGATGAAGGCTGACAAGCTCGGGGAGGTTGGATATGGTGAGTGCGCCGCCGACGGTGATGAGATTTGGAAGCGAAATGTTTCTTAGCGCACTGAGCGAGCTGATTTCAAGATCCCCCGTAATGGTTTCGATGGCGTCGCTGCTGATCGAGGATAGGCGTGAGTCGTCCTCGCTGCTGTCAGAACTGGTGTACAACTTGCTGTCGATTTTAACTGGGCCTGGCAGAGTGATGTTCCCCACGATATCTCCAGAGATAATTACGTCGCCCTCGAAGGTGCGGCATTTCTCCAGTTAGTCGGCATCATATTGCGAACTGATGGCGAATGTTACTTCGTCCGGGCATTCAGCAGTCGCCGCTGCAAATAAGGTACATAAAGGCAAGGATAGCACCACTGCTACAGATCTGTTCCATCGGACCATGTTGAGGACGATATAGAGCAGAGTGTAGTTATGAGGTCTCAGGATAAATACAGCATAACAGGTTATAATGCGAGACAAAACTAGATTCATTATCTGCTCACTCTCTACGGGACCGGGGTTAACTGCCAAGTGAGAGCCATGTGGCGCGGCCGGGCAGTTAGGCCCAAGTCGGCATGAAAGTGCTGCTTTTGGGTCATCAACCGAAATGTGACAGACCCTGGCAAGAAAGTTCGCCTTCAAAGTATGCCTGTGACCACCCACGACAACGAGTAAGAAAGGCAGATATACACATAAATTGAGGGCATAAGCTTAGCGTGGGATTATTACCCTAGCCACCACTCACTCCTTACTGCAAGGGTCGACCAACACGACAGTTTAGTGTTAACTAAGGCTAGATTTTCCATAGATCGTGCTTTCAGAGGGTAGGATGAATAGACCCATGATTAAGGGGGGCTTCAGGATACTAGTATGTGTGCACTCATGATCTGATCAAGCCAGAACTGCATATCGACAGAGTGCTGCGCAGGAAACAATCACGAACTACGCCTACATCTGTGTACTTTAAGGGCGATGATAGAATAGGTCCTGAAAAGTAGATACACAGGTGATCAAGGCTTAGTTCTTTAGGGTAGAGTCACTAAGGGCATGATTATCGCACTGCGTTAAATTAAATACAAAGCACTATTACCTAGACCATTCTCAGCTATATGTAGTACTTGTCATCTAAACCCGGCGGTTTAGTGGGTTCTCCGGCGCCGCTAAGTGGCAAATAACTGAAGCTAGCGGTATGATATGTACTATGATGTGACAGTAGAGGTCAATTGCTTAACTAATGAGCTTTTTGCTGCTATCTCTGCCCCTCTAGTAGCAGGCAATAGTCTTTAAAGAAATTATATAGATTTAGTATATGGGCGTAATATATTATTTATATATCTTTAAAAACTAGTTAGATAGAAGTCTATGGTAAAGAAGGCAATTGTATAGAGAGCTTACTAAGTAGTAGTAGTGCTATTCTAGCTTAGTAGTGAGGGCTTAGGTTAATAGGAAATTGTATATAGGTAGTAGAGTCTCTAGATTTTATGTTATTCTTAGTTATATAAGGCCCCTTAATAAGGGCATTTTACTAAGTATTTCATTTTACTACCTAAGTAATAAAGAGAGCTTAATACCTTTCTTATATTATGCTTTTCTATTAGGGCTTTTAGATTAGAGTTATCTGGAATACCTTCTTTGACTACTATATTTCCCTTAGTATTTAAATCCCAAAAGCCCTAATAGCTATTAGTATAGCTAATATCTTCTTTTAGGGTTTTAAAAGAGAATAAGAGTCTGAGATATATAAGGTAGGTATTTAAGTTAGGGTTATGAGATATTAGACTTAGGTTAAGGTTTACAAAAGGCATAGTAAGGTTAATTAGTAGCTAACTGTCTGTAATAAAGTAGCTTATAAGAGATATAGCTTCTAGGCTGTGAATTAGCTATAGGTTATATAGATAGAATATCTAATTAATGGTATAGTAAGCTGTAAAAATGTTCAGGTTAAGGAAAATGCTAAGCTTTTACTATTAGAACTTAGTAATAAGGATACTAAATAAAATACATAACTAGAGTGAATATAGTATTTTAGTTTAGCTACTTCTACCTTAAATTAAGTTAAGTATAGGCTTAGTTATAGTAGTAGAGTATTAAGATAAAATTATATTTAAGACTTAAGGTAACTATTAGTTATTATATTAGTTAATTTACCTAGTATTAGCTAAGATATAAGATAAGCTATATATAGTGTAGATAAATATTAAAAGTATAATTAAGATAAGGCTATTTCTAATAGTATAATAAATCTATATATATCTAAAGTGATATAATATAGCTGTGACGGTCGGGTCTAACCTATGGGTATAGGGTAGGTCCAAGGCGT
>JABSTB010001213.1:0-22940 GCA_013756995.1 Neonectria neomacrospora | reverse complement strand
GCATTGCGGCCCTGCCCCGGTCCCCCGTCGTCCAGCGCCGCAATGCCTCATCCTCCTCCTCCTCGCCCGGCGACGGAGCCGTCCCGCTCAAGGCCGCCCTGTACGGCACCGCCGTGGCCGCCGGCCTCTACGTCTCGTACCTCTATGCTACCGATACCCGCGCCTTCGTCCATCGATGGGTTGTGCCCCCGGTCCTGCGCTACGTCTTTCCCGATGCCGAGGACGCCCACCACGTCGGCACCGTCGCGCTGAAGGTGCTCCACGAAGTCAACCTGCACCCCCGCGAACGCGACACCACCCTCAACGGCTCCGAGCTGTCCGTCTCTGTCTTCGGAACCGAGCTGCAGAACCCAATTGGCATCTCTGCTGGCCTCGACAAGGACGCTGAAATCCCCGATGCGCTGTTTGAATTGGGCGCTGGTGTCGTCGAGGTCGGTGGTTGCACTCCCTTCCCTCAGGCCGGCAACCCGAAGCCTCGTGTGTTCCGCGTGCCAAAGCTCGATGGAATGGTCAACAGATATGGTCTGAACTCCCGCGGCGCCGACGACATGGCCATCCGATTGCGGGACCGACTCCGGAGATACGCTCGATCCATTGGTTCAACCGAAACCGAGGTGCTCAACGGCGAGGCCAATGTACCCCCAGGTAGCTTGCGGCCAGGGCGGCTACTGGCTGTCCAGATTGCCAAGAACAAGGAGACAGACGAGAAAGACGAGAAGGCTGTGGCTGAGGACTACGTCTACTGTGTCCGAAGGTTGGCGCGCTACGCCGACGTGCTAGTCGTCAACGTCAGTAGCCCCAACACTCCTGGTCTGCGCGAGCTGCAGGCCACGGAACCCCTCACCAGACTTCTGAGCGCTGTCGTCGAGGCAGCTTCCAGGACAGACCGAAAGCAGCGTCCCAAGGTCATGGTCAAGGTCTCGCCAGATGAGGACGAGGATGCCCAGTTGGAGGGCATCGTCCAGGCCGTTCACAGGAGTGGTGTTGACGGAGTCATCGTCGGAAACACCACGAAGCGAAGGACTGGTGTGATCCCCGAGGGCATCACACTCACCACCAAGGAGGTTGTCAACTTCCAGGAGACTGGTGGCTACTCTGGCCCTGCTATGTTCAGCAGGACACTCGACCTTGTGGGCCGATATCGCAAGATGCTCGACAACTACGCCTTCGAGGCTGGAAAGAACGCTGCACCCAGTCCGCAAAAGGTCATCTTCGCCACGGGAGGCATCACGAACGGTGAGGAGGCGCGGAAGATTCTCAACGCCGGCGCCAGTGTGGCGATGGTGTATACGGGAATGGTTTACGGCGGAGCGGGAACTGTGACGCGAATCAAGCGCGAGCTGAAAGATAAGGCGTAGACACTGTTAGACCAGACATAGCACATTTCAAGTTTCTTTGTTTCGACTGTCGTGGGCAACTAGATGGAGTGGATGGTGTGTTTTTCATTTTGCAACGTGACTTCCGCATTCAAACTGTCTACCTATCATCGTATAAAGCCTTTGGGTATCTCTTCAATACCACTTCAGAGGAAGAGATGGAAAGTACCATGAACACATGGCCCTCATACTCTAAAGAACAGCCTGATATAGGGCCCAGCGTGTAAACAGCTCTCCACCCTAGTCTTCCAGCTTAATCTCTTGAGAGAGAGGGTGCGGTTGGTCAGGTGCCTTATTGACTTCTCTTCTGGAACCTTCCTGAACGTGCCAGTCGATGAGTTCGCTGGGAGGTCCACCGCACTTCCAGGTTGCATCCACAAACACCTTCCACTTGTCGGAGCCTACAGTTATCCCCGAAACCCTTATCGCCGTGGTGTTCATAACGGCTCTTCTCTGAAAGCCAGACATGGTACCTTAGAGCATGATGGTTGTAGCTGCGGCGGTAAAGATGGCTGTGATCGCGCTGCGAGGATGGTGTTGTTTGGGTATATAAGTGGAATCAAAGTTGGAGACATCTTATATACTCGGGGAGTTCATTGTTATTCCTTGAGCAGTGTTGTTGGGATACGGAACTTGTCTGTCATTTTTGGTGTTCATTCTGCATGGGCGAACACAGGATCTGGCAGTCCCCTTGTTCTTGTCCACTCCGCGAACAAGCCCTCGACCTTGTTCTTGCACAACACTGTACCTTAGATTCGACGTGACATAAGTCATTGTGTTCCTTGACCAACCCACAGGTACGATGTGCGTAGAGTTTGTCGCCGCCAATGCCCTATTGAGTGATCTGGTTGTTTCCCAAATCCCGTTCCCGTTCTAGGAAAAATTTCTCAAGGTCTGTTTTCTTTTAATATGGCGGCTCACGTTGGCGTCATTCATTGACCATGAACGACCTTGTGGGTGCCTCTGTTGACGAGCCGCATTCATATGACCTTTTGAATCACCCACGGTGTCAAGTCTTACCAAAATACACAGCGAGGTGTCAAATAGGCCATCAAATTCTATACATATTCTAATAGCATCGTGCGGCAATAGTTCAATAGATTAGTTAATTCGGCCCAGAGGGATGAAATCCACACCATTGATCCATCCCACTATGTTCAGGTGTGTTCTAGCCGCCAAAGTTTAGCCTGCATTGAGTTTACCTCGATAATTTATCAACCATATGAATATTTTAAGAGGAGTATTGCTTTACCATAACCTAATTTCCTATCTTCACAGCCCTTTCATAGTCCGAGCTCAGAGGAAGTCTAGGGATAACAAGTAGCTAAGCATCCTAAGGCTGTCTACTAGAGGATAACGATCTCACATAAACACGAAATGTCGTATAACTAGAAGAGTGTGAGGAAAATGGGCTATGGCAGACATACATCACCAGGAAGCTATCCCGGCAACAGAGCTAGCGAGCAGGCGACGTAGAGTTTGGACATTTTAGGAAACCGCAAAGATGCGATTTAAACGATTCACCGGGCTTATGAGGCGACTATTTCGCAGCTATCCACTGTAGTTTATCTTGTTATCTAAAGCGCACACGTGCTGTGGAAGGTTGTGGTATTAACAAAACGGGTTGTGCCAATAGCAATCGCCAAGAGACTCGGGACGCAAACACAATCCGGTGAACTCTCGCCCCTTAATTAGAGCTCTTTCATTCGTAGAGAATGTTAGTAGAACGGAAATACGAAGGAATATAGCTGCACGAACTTGCTGGAGATCTTTCTTACGAGGGAGTTAGTCGAGTTACTTATCATTGACTCTTTTCCGGACGACTCACCGGTTCTCCATTCCACGATGTCAAGGGAAACGCTGGTTCCATAAAAAGCGAACTTCGACACTTGGAGATCAAACAATCCAAGAAAAACAATCCAAGAAAATGAGGGTAAACTCAACGTGTGCCATATCTGGGTCATCCATTCTCAAACACAATCAGCTTGTGTTCCCTATCTGCTCTGTCCATTCTTCTTTTCTATCACTTGGTGTTCGGCACTATTGATTGATTCATTGATTGACTTTTCCACTATCCTACCTAGTTACCTAAGCTTATGGTACATCCCTCGTTCTTTCAAGTAGGGAAAACCCCTCAAGGGGAACAAAAACCTACATGCCTTTCCTCTTTCCACCCGCAGGTGGACTGTTTTTTCCCAGTCTCTCGTTTCTCTGGTGCTCGGCGCTATTGGTTAACCGCCGAGCCCTCCAAATAAAGGTTCATCGCTCTGTTCGCACCTACAGAATATAGAAGTCAGTGAGTGGACCTTCAACGCGATGTCCTCCCCGTTCCACATTCCAAGTGAACTCGGCCAGAGACTGGTTAGGGTTATTGAGCCGAAACTTCTGGGAGGCCACCACCACTTCATGCGCATCCGATCAAGCGACTTCGAGTGTCCAGACCCAGACGGCCGACACGCGAAACAAGCTCTTCATCAAAAGCTGGGCTGACAGCCCTGCGTCCATCTTGACTTCCTCCAGCTCAGCCTTTCCGTCGAGAATGATATGATCTGTACTGAACATGCCGTCAGTGAGGCGAGGTGAGCGGAGTTCCTCCAAGTTGGGTCCAAAGGTAAGGAAAACGAACATGCGGATCCAAGTTGCGTGTCGCCAATCGAGACGGTCATCAAAATGGCACCGCCGAAGAAACAGCTGCCAATCTCCTGTTTCGAGAAAATAACGATACGTAGGCACAAAGTCCATCTGGATGAGGGCCCAGTACTCGCGTAGGCTGGAGCCGAGACCGGTGGATTTGGTGGGACAGTCCTGATACTTGCTTGGCAAGTCCCTTGTCTTGGCCTCAAGGATATTGACACACTTCTTCAGGTAGAATACATGCTGAAGGATGCCGTTCATCGAATTCCATGTCCGGAAGGGCTCCTCGACGGGAATGTTTGGACGCACGCTGTGATACTGGGACCAAGAATCCCCTTCCTGGTGGGCGTTGAACTCCCAGAAGGACGCCGAATCCTCGTCAACCATCATCTTGTCGCGAAAGACTTCAATGTCAAGGTGGGAGTGATCCACTTTCCAATCGTCGGAGAAATGGGGGGCGAAGTAGAGCCACATCATCTCGAACTGGACTGAATCTGATCGATCTTCCTTACTCCAATCCTCAAGCGTAGGAATGTCAGTGAGCAACTCCATGTTGGCGTTGTGCTTACCGGTTAATAGTTGACTGTGTGGTTGTGCTGTGGTTGTGTAAAGTAGACGTAAAGAATGAATGGTGTGTGTGTGTGTGTTGTGGAGGAATGAAGGTTGTCTATGAGAGGATAGAATGGTCGAATTTATAGTAGATTTGCCTGCTGGAATTCTTAGACTGTTCTTATTCTCTCCTCGCCATTCAAGTGTTTCGTCAACTCAGGGGAAGAACACAAATCGTACACCGCCATATATAAGGAAACGCTAGTAGGAATGAACAACCTTTCTGATCTGGGGTCGTACAACTTTCTTCTCAATAGCGGTAGGCTATGTCAGTTTCTCGAACAAGGAGTGTTCACTGGCTTCGATAAATTTTAGGTAGCACAAATGCAAGTTTCTATGACCAAGAAACATCGGATACACCCTTACTAGGTATCATGCTGGCATTATTGACGTTCGCGAAATTTGGTGTTCTAGTCAGCCGGTCCCAATGCTACGCCGACTTTTATCATCTATCCCGGTTTGTGCTACGTCCTCATGATATGCCATGCGACCTATATCGGGGGATCGACAGTTCCATGATAAGGAAGCAAGGGCCAGAGGATGGCTCATTTATATTCATTCTGACGATACGGGATTGATTCAGTGACGCACGCCAAGTTCAGTCACCATTGTAAATATGATTGATGGTTGGTGTTGAGTGCCACGGTATGTGAGCCGTGACACGGAATCAATCGCGCTAAGCCGCCTGGAGAAGCGATAACACTCCTCGTTCAATGCAATCCAACCTCATCTCGACATCAACCTTGCAACGCAAAAACCATACCCGTGATCTTCAACCTCAATCATGGCGTGCGACTGCTGTGGGCCGCCGGCACAGTCTTCTGAGCCGATCCAGGCGCAGCTGGAGGTTCAGGGTGGCAATGTCCCAGGCTGTTGTAGCGACGAGGCATGTGATGATGGCGGTGACACCTCTGTCCCCAAGAGCGAGGAGATCAATCTGCAGGACACCGAGGAGAAGGCTCCTAGTGGCTTCTGTGATGCTAGCAAGAATGTTGAAGACGCAGCCAGCGAGGATGCTGCCGTCCCCGACTGCTGCCGAGGCATACAGGCGCCTTGCTGCGACGTCTCCTGTCTTGACCGCCTTGCCCTGCGCGAGTGTACGAACAACGGCCCAGCAGCTCAAGTTGACGGCATTTCGAGTAGTATGCCACCATTCGAAACCGGCTATCTTGTGAAGGCCCACTAACGTGTTTTCTAGGTACCAAAAACCGCTCTCAGCCTACGTTGTCCTGTGCTGGAGCGGTAGATGGCAAAGCGTGCGGCCAGCATCGCCGTTCCGCACGCGATCACTACGGTTCGACCCTGGAAGCAATCGGCTGCATATGTCGCGCTCTCTTGGCTCTCGGTCTGGATTCTTGCTGCGAGTCCCAAAAGCGACCCTCAGAGGAGAGAAGTCGCTACTTCAAGACATCGTCCACGAGATCCCTCCCCCGTTCTTCGGTTGATTCATGCTGCTCCACGGGCTCCCGCGCAAAGAGCTCTGCTGCCAAGAAAAGTGTGTACCGACGAAAGGGAGTTGGTCACAACTCTAGTGACAGCCTCCAAAATGATGGTTGCCCCAAATCCTGCTGTGCGAAGACCCCAACAGAGACCATATTGAAGCTTCCACGAACCGGATGCTCAGGCTCTTGCTGCGAGAACGACAAGACATCCAATGAGGGTCCTCCCAGCGCATGCCGTGGATCTTGCTGTGAACCAGCAAACACTGTCGCAGCCAAAGCCGTGTCAGTTCCTGGCTGTTTGGATCCTTGCTGCGAAACGAAGGAGCCAAGCGCTGTGAAAGAGCCTCCCGCCGAGAATTGTTCCGCGACTTGTTGTGGAACAATGGCGACCAAAGACTCGGAAGGGGGCCCCAAGTCAAGCTGCGCTGGATTGTGTTGCACAACAAAGAAGGCCGACGCTCCGACTCGCCCTTGCTCCGACGGCTGCTGTTCTCCTGAAAGTCCATCCGCCGGTCTGACAGGGCGAGATGATACAGGTGCTGCTGTCCAAGATCTGGAGAGCCAGGGCATAGGCAATGAACGTGTTGTTCTTAGCATCTCTGGCATGACTTGCACTGGCTGCGAGACAAAGCTGAACCGAACACTTGCCACAGTGCCTGCTGTCAAGAACTTGAAAACAAGCTTGGTTCTGTCAAGAGCTGAGTTCAACATCGATCTCCACCTCAGCTCCGTTGATGAAGTCATCAAGCACCTGGAACGAACAACTGAGTTCAAGTGCCAGAGGATCTCCAACAAGGGAACAGGTATTGACATCATTGTCCCAGATGACCCATCCAGCTTTGTCAACAAGGCATGGCCAGTGGGAGTTACTGATATGCTCATCGTTGAAAACAAAACGGTGCAGGTCTCCTTTGACCCTAAGATAGTCGGCGCTCGAGACCTTCTGGAGAAAACCTGGGGCCACCCGATCGAACTAGCTCCTGTTCGCGGTGACCCGTCACTTGAGGCCGGCGGTAGGCATGTCCGTCATGTCGGATACATGACCATTCTCTCGACAGTTCTGACAATTCCTGTTTTGGTTTTGGCGTGGGCCCCAATCCCGGAAAGAGAGGTTGCCTATAGCTCTGCCTCACTCGCACTGGCAACCGTTGTTCAGACTGTCATTGCAGGTCCGTTCTACCCCAAAGCTATCAAAGCCCTTGTCTTCTCAAAAGTGATTGAGATGGATCTCTTGATTGTCCTGAGCACGACTGCGGCCTATATCTTCTCGGTTGTTTCATACGGGTATCTTCTGGCAGGAAAGCCACTCTCAACCGGACAATTCTTTGAGACAAGCACCCTCCTTGTTACTCTCATCATGGTCGGTCGCTACGTTGCTGCACTTGCCCGACAGAAAGCTGTCGAGTCCATTTCAATTCAATCCCTCCAGTCTCCAACTGCAATTCTGGTGGATGAAGACAACGGCTCCGGCCAAGAGATTGACGCGCGACTCTTGCAATACGGCGATGTTTTCAAGGTTCTCCCAGACACTAGGATCCCAACCGACGGCACTGTTATCACGGGCTCCTCCGAGGTTGACGAATCTATGCTCACTGGCGAATCCAGGCCTGTTGATAAATATCCCAAGTCGTCTGTGATTGCTGGGTCGATCAACGGGTCAGGCCTACTAGTCGTCCGACTCACTCGCCTCCCCAGTGACAACACTATCAATGCTATCGCGGCCATGGTTGACGAAGCAAAGTTATCAAAGCCTAAGATGCAAGACCTTGCGGATCGGGTAGCATCTTACTTTGTTCCAGTTGTGGTGGTTCTGACAATTGTCACCTTTTCCATCTGGATCGCGGTAGGAGTGGCCGGCCGGGACCAGAGCGCATCCCAAGCGACGGTTCAGGCCATTACCTACGCCATTACCGTACTCATTGTGTCTTGCCCTTGTGCGATCGGCCTCGCCGTGCCAATGGTCATCGTTATTTCCAGTGGCGTAGCCGCAGAAAGAGGTGTCATCTTCAAGTCTGCAGATGCGATCGAAGTCGCGTACAAGGCTTCACATGTCGTTTTTGACAAAACAGGAACTTTGACTCGTGGCAATCTTGCTGTTGCTGTGGAGCATTCTGTTGCGGTCGATGAAACTTCTTTGTCGCTACTGCTGGGTCTGGTTGGAGACAGTCGGCACCCAGTTTCTGTCGCTGTGGCTGCGCACCTCAAGAACAAGGGAGTCCAAGCATCTGCTGTGCCTGAACCCAAGAGTCTGACGGGTCGCGGCATCGAAACAACAGCAGCTGGTCGAGTATTAAGGGCTGGGAACTCTCGTTGGTTGAACCTCTCCTCCTATGCCATTGTACAGTCAATGCTCGCACAACGCTATACGGTCTTTTGCTTCACGATCAACGATACTCTGACAGCTGTATATGGGCTCGAAGATGATCTCCGAGCTGATTCCGCCGAAACGGTCAGAGCTCTGCAAGATCTCGGCATCTCCGTCCACGTGGTTTCTGGTGATGATGAAGGTGCTGTCCAGAGCGTAGCGACGAAGCTTGGAATTCCTGATGAAAACGTTCGAGCTCGAAGCTCCCCTGCCGACAAAAAGGACTACATCCAAACTCTCCTCGGTGATTCTAAAGACAGCAAGAAACCAGTCGTCATCTTCTGTGGCGATGGAACCAACGACGCTGTCGCTCTCGCCCAGGCGACGATCGGCGTCCACATGAACGAAGGCACCGCTGTCGCACAATCTGCTGCAGATGTCGTCCTCATGCGACCTGCGCTATCCGGAATCCTCACCATGATGAACGCTAGCAGGGTCTCAGTCAACCGCATCAAATTCAACTTTGCCTGGAGCTTCGTTTACAACGTTTTCGCTGTCCTCTTAGCCGCCGGAGCGTTCGTCAAGGCGAGAATTCCTCCAGAGTTTGCGGGGCTGGGTGAGCTGGTGAGTGTGCTGCCAGTCATTGCTGCTGCGGTGCTTCTGCGTTGGACCAAGTTCTAGCGCCAGCGAAGCTGAGGCCGAAGAGGGTTTTAGGATGAATTCCTAGGACTTACTTCCATTGCGGATCGAGAGCACCAAATCTCAACCCGCCAACCCGTTACTTTCTTGACCGAACGATTTTAACCTACCTCTTGCACTGGCTGCGTCTCTGTCGTTGCCTCACGTTAGTGTTCAGGTTGACGCATACTGGTTTCCAAACGTTTATTTGGGAATTAGTACTTCCTTCACCTTTTGAACCAAATCTCTACTGAAATTGAAATATCCTTAGTTCTACAAGCCATATTGATCGTTCCGTCAAAACTTAACAATTCAGTGAATTAGGTAATGTGTAAAACTATACCATGAATATGTGTCAAGAACATAGTCCATGCTGTTCCTCTCCTGCGTAAAAATACAGCTTTTTGTAATTCCATTACTTCCAATCGCTGATTGCCCCCGCCCCTTATTTAACGCCCGATTATTAGTACAAGATATTCAACACCATGTCGTGCCGTAGCGTCGGCGACTGGTGACGCATCATCGAAACAACTCCGCTAACCACACCCAGCCGCAAAACAGGGGCACCAATGCAAGCAAGATCCACCATAGTTCGATGGTCAGTTTTACTTGTAGCCACCGAGGTATTCGACGACTGATCATAGAACGATGCGAACATATCCTCGTGCCGTAAACGAGACAGCCGAGACCTGGCCGAGATTCACACTCGATGTGCTCTCGACGACGTTGCATCAGTAGTCTGTTATCAATGATTAGTCTGGCTGTCCATGAATAACAGTTCATCGAATGGATGACTTACGGCACACTGCCCCGGCAGAATCGGAGGTCACTGCCCAGATCACATCGCCGGTCATTGGGGCATTCGAGATGGAGACTTCGGCGTTCCACGAGCCATTCGACCTTAAGGTTGACGCCCGTGTCGACGAGGGAGTATAGGTGGACATTGGTGTGTTTCAGAGATAGAGCGTCCGGGTAGATGAGCATCTTGGATATGACGAGGTGGATCTCGGTTGGCAGAGACATGAACGTGAGGGGAGACTCTTCCTCGATTGTGCTGAGGGCCGAGATGGCTCCGGGTTTGCCCACAGCGCCGGAGCCGGAGGTGGGGCGAGAGCGGAGGAAGGTCGTCATCGGGAGGGTAACGGCGGGCCGTGGCGTTCTGAGCGGGGAGGGTCCGGAGGAGGAGGGTGTGACGGCGACGGCGATGGCGATGGCGACAGCTGAGGATGGATCAATGTTGGCTTGAATTCTGCATCTCGGGGAGACTCGAGGGAAGCTTTGTATTCGGTTGCTGCCTTGGAAGGACCCGTGGTGGCAGAGGCGGTAGACTAGCAAGCTAGGGACCTAGGATACGAAGCGGCCAACGTGGTCGCAGGCAGGTCAGGCAGCCAAGCCACTTTGCGGTGCAGTCCTAGCGAGTTTCAGGGGAGCTACGCTACTAGAGAGGCGCTGGTAGTGGTCAGCAAGGCATTTTCGTGTCGTGTGAGTCCTCCAGAAAAGTTATCTGGCCGAGTCCTATCTGTCCATCGATCGAGTATCTGCAAGGTCCGCCTGATATATGAAGGTTGAGCATCCTGGGAGGCTGCCGGATTCGTCCATGTTTGGCCTGATGAACCGGGCTAGGACTGCGCTGCATGCGTCGAGACGCCCAGTTAGGAGTCCGTGTTCAGCAGTCAGCACGGTTGAATCCCCCTCCAGGTCACTCATTCGGCGAGACAGGGAAATTTGACACAATTCAGCCCTGCAGTCAAGTGCCGTTGTCTCTTACTTGTTTCGGTTTCGTGACATTTGCTTGTTAGTCTCGAGTCCTATTTTGGGAACCAGGCGTCCCGAATTTCGGTGCCTGTTGGAGGCATCCGTTTCATGAACGGACAGTCGGTGCTGCCTAGTAGGTACCGAGAGTGTGAAAAGACGCTGCACGTGACTCCGTGACTCGCTCGCGCGCGTCATTCGCAACCTCCAAACACGCTGGATACCGCCTCCGCCTAAGCGCCACTCCTACATCGTCATGAATCACCGTCTTGCTGGCCATTGCTGTCATGACGCCAGACAGCGATAGCGAATTTGGCTATGACTTCTCCGTCGAGGAGGAGGACTTGCTCCTCCAGTTAGCCTCCATTAACCCCACAACCCCGCGCCTGCCACCGCCGCCACCAGATGTGAAGCTGGCCGTGATAGACTCAGTTCCAGGGAGAACCGACCACTTCATCAAACAAGATGTCACAGAAGAGCATAAGAGCCCTTCGGGGTTTGGCATGGCGGGCAACGAAGCAACATACCCTAGGCAGGCCATTGCCAATGTGCCACAGCTGCCTCCTGCTTCAGCTGCCCCGCCTGGCAAGGACGTTTACTACCCGGATCGTATGTGTTAGTCTTGCGAAAAGGCTTCCTCAGACTAACTGACCCAAAGCGTTTAGTGAAGGGGGCTTTGTCGATGCTCGAGGCTGACACGCACCGCTCTGTGCAAGACAAGCCAGCGTGCGACACTATCGCGGATGACTCATTTGACGACCGGCGCTCCCCTCTACAAAGATTCCGATCGTACCCAAGAAAGCCGTTGACCGTCTCCGACCTCAACGCAGGAGCATGGTGCGAGCTGCAGCATTGGTACACGCTGACACGACTACCCGGTGGCCGGAGAACCAGGACGCAAGCAATGCGACAGGGTTCCAAGGTTCACCAAAAGCTTGAGGATGAAGTCCACACCACGGTGAAGATCGATATAATGAGTAAAGAGGATGGGTTTGGGTTGAAGCTCTGGAACCTGGTCCAAGGATTGAGGACCTTGCGGGAGACGGGTCTCACGCGGGAGCTGGAGGTTTGGGGAATGATTGACGACAACCTTGTTAATGGCATCATCGACAGCGTCAGCTACGAGAACCCGAATCCCGAATTTGAGGAGGAGCTTTCAAGCCAAGAGTCGCAAGGAAACCATCGCCAGTCATCATTAACTGACTACTTTCCGCCTTCTCAGTCGGAAAAGGCAAGCCATCCAGGCCCAAAAATTTATCTTGCCGACGTCAAAACTCGCGGGTCTCTGGCTCCTGTGTCCAATGCCCAGCTCCGACCTGCAAAGATCCAGCTTCTTCTCTACCATCGATTCTTATCAGCCATGGCTGCCGCAGAATTGAATTTTCTAAAAGTATTCAGACGGTACGGCTTAGATCCTGACGACCCGTTCTCTGACACGTTCATGGCACAAATCGGAGGCTTGCACGACGAAGTATTTGTGGACGCCCCTTCAAGCTCAGCTATAGAGCTCCTTCCTACTGGATTCAAGCAAGGGAGCGCGCCTTCTGAGTCTCAGAGAAGTGCAAGCTCGGCAGAGCCTGACCTACTCAAGTACCGAACCTTGAGAGAATTGCTCCCATTCGTGAAGCAAGAGTTGGCCGCCACCTTTCCTTATGGAGAGCATTCCCTGGGGCATATGCTTCGAGTCCAGTACCTTCATCGCAGCGATGGTCGAGAAATCGACGTGCACGACTTCCCGGTATCTCGCCAGGCACTGGACGCTTACTTGTCCAAGTACATGACATGGTGGCGCGGGGAACGAAAGGCGAGAGGCGTGGACATAGAGGAGGCGTTCAAATGTCAGACATGTGAATTTGTCTCGGACTGCTCGTGGCGCCAGGGCTTGGACGAAGAGCGTGTACGGAAAGCTCAGCAAAAGGTGCGGGCAATGCGACGAGTCGACGCAAAGTGATTAGTTTTCGGAAATGGACGAATTATGAAGCACAGCAGACGTGGGAGGAGACTGGTTCTCCAAGTTCAAATGATGAGGCATGACGTGTCTAGGCAACTAGCGAACGGGCCGTATCAGATGCAAGTCGGCAACGGCATTGATTACTTTTTCATCAAAACGAAGGATGCATGGTGGCTCGCCAAGCCAGCGAATTGCATACTCTGCGCGACGGCCGCTGTGGACTAAGTGTGGTCACTTCGCATCTGCGGACGATGACAACGGCTCCTCCTCATGTTAGCCTGGGCAGCGCAAATATTCCGTTGCCCACAGCCTGATAGACACTCTGAGTCGGAGACGAAGCATTTTGTTCCCCCACCGCGATACGATCTGGGCCAGGATACTTCCCTTGCCAGCGGCTTCTCAGCAATCGAAAAAGGTGATCTGATGTCTTGGTCCCTGCACACAGGGACTTGGGCGGACAGTGACATGGCACCCTAGAGCCTGATTGCCATGTTTACGGACCGACTAGCCTGGGATCCAGCCCAGACCCCCAGCCATATGCACAACGGCCAGCGCTACACCAAAACTCGCTCTCCCCTACTGCATCTCGGTAACACCGGCTGCTGACTACTACCCAACCTTTCCCCACTCGCGTCCACAAGGTTGCGCTTGAACCACCGGATCCGAAGCTCTCCCATGGGCCCCCGCCAACTGCATGGCGTCGAGCGGAATGGTCTGCAACTCTACACATGGGCAATTGAGGGGGTAGCGATCGGCACCACAGAGACGTTCCTTTTTCAAACCAGCGTCCTTTCCACCAGTAAGGTTTCCCCCTACCACTTCAGCCGGCGGCCGCTCGAGGATCAAGCCAATTGTGTCATGCCTCGTCCCTATCAGAACATGGCCAGGGGCTCGCTCTAGCTCTGCCCCGAGGATGGACGTTTGGTACGAAAAAAATGAGGAGGTGAATGTCGACATTCAGTAGTCTCATTCGTCGAACACGCAGAAGCCACCGCGTCTATGCAAATGCCATGCAACATCCAAATTACACCTGGCTGACCGCATCGTCGTACGAAAACCCATCACTGTGACTAAATCAACCTCAGTCCTCATCTGAGTCTTGGGAGATATCAATGGCCGTTGGGGGACTGTGTTCCGCTAGCTTGGAGCTTGTTTGCATTAGCCTCGCAATAGCCAAGTTTGTCGAGCTTTCATAAGCAACAGGCGTCTCCAGGGTCCAGCCAGCGGGGATCTTCAGCACGAAGGGTCTCGGTCGCACAACTCTGACTCCATGAGCTGAGGGAGAGAGCCCCAGCCCAAGTGCTGGATCTCCCCCACGCTCTGGCCTAGAAGCGACCCAAGGTGGAGGAGCCCTACACGTGCGAGACAACGGCGTTGCTTGACAGGAGCCGGGGTGCCAAATGGCGTCGCATCCTTTGGCTTAGTTGGCTTTGAAAGGCCATTAGACAGACGGGGGCTTGCTGACCAAATCGACGCTTCTGCAGGCCAGCCACTATCTCCGACCAAGAGGCACGCCCTCTACCAAGATCCACACATCCAAGTGTGGCTTCGTGATAATTAAGTAATCCGTGTTTGCAGATGGACTTGCAGACAGACTCAGGTACATAAGATCATGTCATACACCAACTCCGCACCTCAGGTGCTGGTCAGAAATGGTACCGAAACGCCTCTCGATTGCCACCTGTAGATTGGCAAGATGTCTAGCGATGTGATCAACTTCAACAAGCCGTGCAGCGCCTGCCGCCGTCGCAAGGTCCGGTGTGACAAGGCCCAACCCTGCAACAACTGTATCCGCCACAGAGTCTCTTGCGTCTATGAAGCCCCGCGAGAGTCTGTCGTGAGCCAGCAGGTGCTCCAGGACCGAGTGGAGCGACTCGAGCGCATGGTGGAAGATCTGACGGCTTTTTCGCTATCAAATCACGGAGCACATCACAATCGAACAAACTCCTCTTCTGCAACCAGCCCGTTTAGCAGCTTCGACGACTACATGGATGTCCCCGCCGATGCGGGCAACCAAGTCTTCGGCGCTGTCAACTCTTACCACATGGGACCGGATTCCTGGATGAATCTTGATCATCTAGGCTATTCGCCTCACCACCTTCTGAACATGTGTTCTGAAGATGACGCTGAGGAAAGACCAGCGTGGACTATATCTCTCTCACACCCACCGCCCAAGGATTTGTCTCATTTTCACCTTCCTGTCTACAAGGAGGATGCGATGATCGGCATGTTTTTCGAGTCTGTTGAACCATTTATCCGGATCAACCATCAGGGTTATTTCTGGCAGCTGGTTGGCGAATTCCGTCAGGGGACGTGTCCCTACGGGCGAGAGGTCGAATCGCTCATGTTCGCAACGCAATATCTCACTGCATCCGTGCTTCCAGCGACTTTAATCCAGGAAAAGCTGGGTCTCATTAAATCCGACCTGACCAGTCACCTCCAGAGGGCGACAGAAATTGCCTTCGACCAGGCGAATATCATGAGGAGCCGAAGTACGGTGTTGTTCAATGCTCTCTTGTATTACATCGTGAGTTATATCACCCCATCAATTGAACCATCACTGACAGACTCTAGACTTGTCAGTTTCATACTGGCAACTGCGAAGCAGGTTCCACTCTTCTTGGGCTTGCCAGCAGCATTGCCAGGCGTATCGGCATGCACCGAGACCCAGCTTATTATGGCTATACAACTTGGTGCACTGAGATGAGACGGCGGATGTGGGGACATCTTGCCGCTTTAGATGCACAGTCGTGCAACGCAGACGGGTCTGAATCAGTCTTGATGTCCCTGAGCGACGTCCAGCGTTCCATGAATGCCAATGATGCGGAGTGGAAAACCAGGTTCGCCCGTGGCGATCCTGGGCCTCGAGATCGCGAAGGATTCAGCGATGCAGCCCCGGCCTTAATCAGGAGGGAGATCTGCAGGACGAGCCACAATGTCTCAGAAGCTCGAAAGACTGCAGCGAATTGTTCTGATCTGGTGGCGATCATCGAGGAGACGACAAAATATGTTCACCTCAAGTTCCTCCACCAATTCGACGGCTTGGATCCTATGCACAATATCATCACGAAATGGTACAACGCTATGATAAAGTCGTTGACTGTTTCGGTACTATACCTGCATGCATCGCCGTCAAGACCCAAGCTTAATTGCCATGCATTTGAGCAATTACAGGCCCGGTAAGTTCTCTCTTGAAGTTAGCCAACCTTGAATGCTCATGTTTATAGGCTTTATGAGGAGTGCCTCGCCTGCCTAGAGGAATTCTCGCAAGGAGAAAAGGAAGCGACAGAGTACCACTGGCAGTGGGCTTTTCGATGGCCAATGCCTCTTCATGTCATTGCCGGTCTTCTCTCTGGCCTCTCTCACCTTCCAAACCACCGAGACACGGATAGGGCGTGGGATCAAGTTGACGCTGCGTTTCGGCGGTATAACAATGACAATACATCCATGGCAAAGGTCCCAGCGTGGCACTCAATTGAGACGCTGTGTGACCATGCCATGGATCAGCACCCGAGCCAGAAACACGACGGTCGCGCGTACACCAAACGTACACACACGTCCAGGCCAGTCGGAGGGGCGGAACTACACAAGTTGGTGGACATGCCTTGCGGGGGGGTATACGGGATTGAGATCTATAATGAGAGTCTGAGGAAACAGGTTCTAGGAGAGGTGACTTCGGCTGAAGCGATTGGCTTGGGCTTTTCGGACACGGAGATCGATGCCGTCTTCTTCAACGCGAACGGGGATGATGATTTTTTGTCTATTGATATCTAAGCGGCAGGATAAGCCGCTCTCATTTAGGAGATTTGCACGCGTTTGAATTAGAAGTTTATAGCTTTCCCGAGTATTATTCCTCGAGCTCATTATTGTCTAAATGCGGGGAAAATTCAATGCTTTCTATGTCGGTGAGTGCGGGTCATGCCAAAGCCCCATCCATCTGTTACAGTTAGCGGATACTCTTCATCGGGTCTGTGAGGTTCATTATGCTTACATTGAGCGGCAACGTGGATGTCGACGTCGAGCTCATCAGCCCAGTGCCAGACCAAGTTGGGGTCCCTGAGGAACTCTCGGCCGACCAAAACGGCGTCGACGGAGCCGTCGCTCAAGTAGCCCTGGGCTTGCTTTCCAGAGGTGATGTTGCCAACAGCGCTGACAAAGGTGGATGTTCCTGCGACAGCCTTCTTCACGGCGGTGGCATACGGCACTTGGTACCCAGGACCGCCAGAAATCTTCTGTCTGTGGTCGAGGCCGCCGCCAGAGATATCGAGGAAGTCGACGCCCTTGTCTGAGAGGATCCTGGCCAGCTTGCCGGCCTCCTCGATGTGCCACTGGGGAAGAGACGGGTCGAAGTCTAGGTAGTCGGTGCCAGGCATACGGACCAGGATGGGGTAGTCGGCCGGGACAATCTCTCGGGTAAGTTCCACGAGCTCGACCAGGAGCCGAATGCGGTTCTCGAAGGAGCCACCGTACTCGTCGGTGCGCTGGTTGGACGCCGGGGAGAGGAACGAGTTGATGAGATAGCCGTGAGCGGCGTGGACTTCGATGGCCTGAACGGATTAGAACCTGTGGACTTCGCCAGGTGATTCGATATCAGAACTTACATCGAACCCAACTTCAAGGGCCCTCTTCACCGCGGCGACCCAGTCTTGCTTGAACTTGTTGATGTCATCCTTGGTCATGGCCTTCGGCACAACGGTTTCAGAACTGAATGGGACGGCACTTGGGGCAACCACATCATCGGGCCAGCCGTCAGCCTAGCAGTTGTGTTGTCAGCTTCCCGACTCCAACATTCTCATGTGTCGTAGAATCATCTTACCTCCTTGACCGCAACGGCCTTGCGGTCTAGCCACGGAGCAACAGTGGTCGCCTTGCGCCCGGCATGGCCCATCTGGATCGCCATCTTGCTGTTCTGGCTGTGGGCAAAGTCGACAATCTCCTTGAGGGGGCCCATCTGGCCATCTTCCCAGAGTCCGGCGTCTTGGGGGCTGATGCGGCCCTCGGGCGACACGGCGTGGACTTCGGTGATGACGAGGGCCGGGCCGCGGGCAGTGAAGCTGCCGAGATGCTGCCTGTGCCACGGGGTCATGTAGCCGTTCTTGGCGGAGTACTGGCACATGGGGGAGACGATGATGCGGTTGTGCAGAGTCAAGCCCCTGAGCTTGAGGGGAGCAAAGATGCTGTGCTCGGGCTGGACATCCCAGGGCGTTCCCGCGGGAGGGTCTTGGATGGGCGTGTAAAAGGGGACCTGCGGAGCGGGATGTTCAGCGTTTGAGGAAGTTATTGCGGCGATGTTAGTAGCAACGCACATCTTTAGCACCGGTGTTGATGATGACCTTCTGGGTCTCTTGCGACTGCGCCATGGTGGACTAGGAAGAGAGTGACGATGGTAGTGTCGACGGTTGGGTTATCGATGTTGGCTGTGAAGGCTTTCGTGCTGCAAACTTGTGGTATTTGTTGGGTGTGAAGTCTCAATGGTTCCTTTCTCACATCCAGAAAGGGAGGGGACCTTATTATACATGTCCAATGCTTTGTCCAATGCTTGGCTCCAAATCATGCGATCCCCTCATGCCGAGTCCTACGCTGAAGCCTTCAAACGGCAGCCACCCCGCGGTTACACGGCATCTGCATCAGAACACCACATACGTCAACAACGTCGCGCTCGCCGAACGAGCGCCGATTTCCCGCGCTGCCGAACCTGGCTGGGAGGACAACCATGTCATGCGGAGTTAACATCAGTCAGCCAAGCGCCACAGAAAAGAAAACAAGCCGCGACTGCATGCAAAGCCGCGAAGGCCGAAGAGTCGGTCGGGAATAAAGTCGACGGGCATGTTGCGGGCTTGTCGGCATGTCTGGCTTGGCATTTGATATAGGCTAAGGGTTTTAAGTTAAAGCGCAAATGGCCTTACGGCCGCACATGGGCTTCTAGAATGCGAAAATAGAACGCCCAGTCGTCAAGCGTCGGCCGATCGTGCAGGTAGGGCTGGCTGCTGGCGTGTGCTTTCCTGGCCGTTGGGCGATGCCCCCTACGTCATGGTGCGGGCTTGAAAAGCACTCAGGGTTGGAGATGCCGGTTTAGACTGGGGTTTCTTTGAAAGAAGCTGTTCGTAAGCTTCTGGACATGTGTGTATTCAGGCACAACATGTGTCCATTTAGGGACGCCTGTGCATCCTTGTGGCCTCACAAATCAGGTGTGGATCGGGATGTCGGCCTATGTATCCGTAGTCTAACCGCCGACACCCCTCGTCCACCAACACTTTACAACCAAACTCAACATTTACATCATTCATGGATAAGGGCTGCGATAATTTAAAAGAGCCCGAACCCAATATGCACTAGTTTTAATATTACCTATCGAAAGCCCAGGTTCGCCGGCATTCAACACAGATGGAAAAAGCATATTCTCAATCATTTCCAACCGACCGCAAGCAAATCTCCGTCGTAAAGCGCACGGCGTCTGAAGAACCGAATACCGCCTCTGATACTAAAAGAATCAAAACCTTCCATGATGTTCAACCTCCAGCTACAACCTGGAGGGTTCCGTTCCCAGACAAGGTATACAGGTGCCATGAAATGCCTGAAACGTTCTATTCTAACTGTTCGAAAGCCTTCAGTTTTAGAAGAGCGAAATGGCGAGATCGAATTCCGAGTTGTCAACAATGATGGCACCAGAGAGAGTTTGGTTATCCTTACAGGGCTCAAATGCTTGTTTCAGAAGCAACTTCCGAAAATGCCCAAAGATTACATCGCACGCCTAGTCTACGATCGCACTCATTTGTCTATCGCCATCGTCAAAAAGCCTCTAGAGGTCATTGGCGGAATATCATACCGAGAATTCCGCGACCGCAAGTTCGCTGAAATCGTTTTTTGCGCTGTCTCATCTGATCAGCAGGTGAAAGGTTACGGAGCGCACCTCATGGCTCATTTGAAGGATTATGTCAAAGCCACATCCCCGGTGATACATTTTCTAGCCTACGCCGATAATTATGCTACTGGGTATTTTCAGAAGCAAGGTTTTACCAAAGACATCACTCTAGACAAGACTGTCTGGTTGGGGTATATCAAGGATTATGAAGGAGGGACAATCATGCAATGTTCCATGCTTCCCCGAATACGTTATCTCGAAGTTGGCCGTATGCTTCTCAAGCAGAAGGGAACCATACAAGCAAAGATCCGTTCCTTGAGCAAAAGCCACATCATCCATCAACCGTCTCAGCAATGGGCCAACGGCGTTGTCACTCCAATCGATCCACTTTCTGCCCCTGCCATTCGGGCAACTGGCTGGTCTCCAGACATGGACGAGTTAGCACGACAACCACGCCGCGGACCTTACTTCACCGAACTTCGACGTTTTCTGTACCAAATCCAAAACCACAAACAAGCATGGCCCTTCCTCCATCCAGTCAACAAAGACGAAGTCCATGATTATTACAATGTCATTGTATCACCAATGGATCTGTCGACTATGGAAGAAAAATTGGAGCGTGACTTTTATACTGCTCCGAAAGAACTTGTCAGCGATCTCAACTTGATTTTCAGTAACTGTCGGCAGTATAACGACAACACAACGGTATACTCCAAGTGTGCGACCAGGTTGGAGAAATACATGTGGAGTCTCATTAAGGAGATTCCGGAGTGGTTTGACTTCCTTGAAGAATGATTAGTGCTAGTGCATCCATTATTTAGAGATCGATCTGTTGCTGAATGACGTGAAGGTTTAATTCATGATGGGAAAACCCTCCTAGTTTTAATAGTGTTTTACTAAAATTGGAACTGACTTACTTAATGTTGTATCAAAACTAACTATCTAATAAGTGGTTGTTTTATAGAACAGTGACGGTCATTACTGTGACTCTTGAACTGCTTAATTAAAGCACAAATCAACCCTTGGCAGCTCTACACCATTATGGTTTAGCCGGGGTGGGTCCGGCAGCTGGCTCCCATCTGCCAGGCAGCTAACCCTGGGGCAATTCACTATCATCTTCTTTCTCACATTGGCACATATTAGAGTGATACACGAAGCAAACTTCCTTTTCAGATGCAAAGGTCTTACGATTTTTCTGGAGACAATCGCTCCGATGACGAGGAGGAAATTCCCCTCCACCACAAACGGCCTTTTGGCGCGGGCCTGAAGCGCAAGCGGGTCGAGTTCGTCCCCGCCAAGGACCCCGATGCTGGCATCAAGTCGACGATAGAAGGCTCGAAAACACCGGCGACTGCCATCGGAGACCTGTACGCCAGTGTCGTCTTACAGAACGCTTCCTCTGCTTCAACCTTGACGGACGGACCAACGCCGAAAGATGCCGTGGATATCTGCCCCATTTGCGCCCTTCCCACCACCGCCTCATCAGGACCGCATGAAACCTCACTCGCTCACCAAGTCTGTCTAACGCACTCTCACCCACCATCCGCGCTGGACCGCTCACGGATGGGACTACGTGCACTCGAGTCACAGGGCTGGGACCCCGATGCGCGACGGGGCCTGGGCCGCGAGGGCGAGGGACTGCGGTATCCCATCAAGGTAGCGCCCAAGGAGGACACGCTCGGGGTTGGGGCGAGGGTGCCTGAGAGCGTGCTCAAGAAGGAGAAGGTAGAGAAGCCGAGGAAGCTCAACCGAAAGGAGGTACGGCAACTTGCAGAGAAGGAGAGGATACGGAACGAGAGGCTCCAGGCGGAGATCTATGGGAGAGTAGATGTGGAGAGATATCTGAGGGGAGATGGGTGACGGAGTTTTGGAATGGTGGATTTCTGAATTTAGACAAAGGCGTTCATGCAGCTGGACGATGCTGGTACCGCCACTTGCTGCCTGCCAGGACTCGGTGTAGGACTCATCCATAGGTAGACGCCGCACAAGTCTATCCAGAGGGAGGACAACCTGAAGGCCTCCAGAGAAATGACTTAAAGAAAAATCTCATTGGAATGATTTTTTGGGGGGATATGTCCTAGCGGTCCATCTGTAAGGCATACTGACCATCTTCGTTGACTTGGACGGCCCCCACCAAGATTACTGAGGGAGACGTTGCGTGCGTAACACAGCTCACAGGTGATGGTTTGAAACGGGGACCCGCCAGGGGACTGCATATAATTATTATCAAATAGACTGTTTCAATAGGATAACGCCAAGACAAAAGACGTATCTCTTTACTTGTTCAGTGATCCGAGTGCATATTGGTTGTGATGACAGCCAGCTTGGGGGAAGTTCAAATATGCATTCCCCCAAGCTTTGGGAATGACCTCATCGCTGCAGGCCGCACGCATGCTGTTGGTTGCATGCCGGGCGTTGCTCACCGCTGTCCGCGCAAAAGAATGGGCGGGCGCCTGGGCAGCTAGGCGCTAAAAAAAAAAAAGGACAGGACTCGGTGGCGACGCAGGACGTCGCAGCGGAGGCTACTGAAGCTACTGGCGGTGGTTTACAGCGGTCGTCATCAGCCAGCCCTGGCCTGGGGGAGCCTTGGGCCTTGCAACTTGGGCGTCGAGGGGGCGGATCCACAGGGAACCGGGCTGCGGCTGCTTTGAGTGAAACCCCGCCAAACTCCTGACCAAGGACGAAGACACGACACCAAACCCGATCTCGACGCCGACCTCGAATCTTGGACTTGATAAGTTCAGTAGCCCTCGGACTCGTCTGTATACTCAACCGCTCCGGACCCTCCGCAGAGACCATCGCCGACTGCACGTACCAGGAACAACCTTCCCGTCGCAAAGCATCGCCCTCTCGCCATCCCGCGATTCAATTCCCACCGCCCATCTCCCTCTCTCTCCCTTCCTTCCCGAGTCCCAACATCGTGACGGGGCAGCCCGCGCCGTCCAAACGTCCACCATGGGGCTCTCCGTCATTCAAGAACAGCACGATGGTAACTTCTCCTCCCCAACGCCCGTGGATCCGCCGCTCATGCTTGCTCCCCAGTGATTCTCGGCCAGATCAAGAGCATCACCAAAGACGACGTACGTTCAAGGCCACCCTCCACTCTCCCTCCTCTGTCCAGCCGAGACTAGCTAACATCCGCCGTTCCCGCAGTGGAAATGCCTAATCGTCGACGCAAACTCCAAGAAGATCATCGACAACGCCGTCAAGGAAGATGACATCCTCAACAACAACATCGCCAGTCAGTTCGCCTCCCGCACCTCCCGCCCGCCCACCTGAGCTGACCCCTCCCACTCTCCCACCGTAGCTATCGACCGCATCGAAGACCGTC
>JABSTB010001212.1:0-12616 GCA_013756995.1 Neonectria neomacrospora | reverse complement strand
GAGTTTCTTCTGGGTGCTGGATCATTGCCGTGGCAATCTCAGGCTGGTGGCCGGCAAGACCGTCGAGCACCGGGCCAGCGACGCAACCTGGTCGTCACTTCGCGGCATGAGGGGGGCTGTGAGCCTGTAAGTCTGGATCTAATAAGGCTGTGATGGTAGCAGCAGTGCTACTGTCGTGGCTCGAAATGATGGCCAATCTGCCCACTGTCGCCCACCCCGGGATATCTCATCTCCGGCAGAGGCGGTCCTTGTCCAATGTCTGTATGCAGTACCCGGTCTCTGCAAGCCGTGCCGCCGGGTGGCTTGTTACACACGTCAACCCGACGCCGAGAAGAACCAACAGAGCCAACAAGAGGTTGCAGCATGAACATGCCAACTTTGTTCGAAAGCCGTCGTCCTACAAGCCTGATGACACACGAAACTCGCCCAGTCGACCCGCTGGCTCACCCCGGGGCCCGCTCCCGTGATCCATCCCTCCCGGATCCTCCCAGTTTTTGGCTCCAAAACAAGGCTTCTAGCCAGCGCTGGCTCGGATCCAGCTAGCCCAGAGGAACCGTCCCATCAACCTCAAACATGCGACGAGTGTCGCTTGGCCCGTGAGTCTATCCACCCCCCGGCGCGCGCAGGTTCGCGAAACAGATGAAAGCCCCTTGGTTCCCGCGTCTTGTCCGCCTCTGGAAGGAAGTTCTGGATATTGTTCTCTTATTTGCTCTACTTCTTCGTCTTGATTGTGGGAGTAAGCCGGCCTTGCCTCTCCATCACGCTTCTTACTTCTTAATACGGCTGTGTGTGTGCCAGCAAACAGGCTTGGGTTTGGCTCCTTCGACTCTTGACTCTTGACTTTGCCCGTCGCTTAACCGCCATCCTTGCTCACATCCTCGCCCACATCCTCGTCCACATCCTCCATCAACCCTGGGTCCCTGTTCTCGCCGTCGTTTTTCCCGCACTGGACCCCGTTCACCTGGGATTAACTCGCTCTACCGACTCATACAATAGGCTCCCACGAAAGGCGGGGGTAGTGCCGTGTGGCCCTGTGAGACGCGAGGGGAAAGTGTCTTCATCGACGCTCTAGAAGAGGGTCCCTGGTCCTAGTGCGTTTTCTGTGGGTGAACCACGAACTGTATCAGACCCTGTCATCTCCAGTTCAGGCGGTCTATACGATACTCTTAACCCAAGACAATCCCCGGTGCTCCCCTCAACCGCTCCCCGTTTACTACCGACGACCTCCCGCATTCCCCGCCGCGATCGCGAGTGTCCAAACTTTATCATGCCTCGAAGATCAACAGCAGAAACTGTGACAGAACGGCCCAGCACTAGCGGAGGACCAACAGGAACCAACCACTTTGGAAAACCAGACTTTAACAACCGAGTGTCAAGAGACGACCTCGCCCTCGCTTTGAAGAGCTCGGGGAAGGGCAACGTCAAGGCGTACCATGTCCCGATCCGCGGCCGACTGCCCTCACCGGAAACCAGTCCTCGAGGGAAATCGCAATCGCCGCACCGAGTGACCATGGTGCGAACCGCCACGCCGGAATCCATGGTGGAGGCCGGCGAGACTGGACTCATCGCCATCGGCATGGCACTGGGGAGCCCAACCCAGCCCGCTGCGTTGGAAAACACCCCGCCGACCTGGAGAACGCGGAGAGCCATGACCACAGCAGCGGCCGACTTCCCAGAGCCTGTCGAGGATCTGCAGGCGGGCCAGCAGAAGGCTAAGAAATGGAACCTGTTCCGATCAAGATCCAAGCGAAGCCGGCCCGTAGAGCCCCAGCGATCCATGACTGACAACTCCAACGCATCGAGTACCTCACTCACCGCCAAAGGACAGCCATCCAGTTCGTCTTCAAAGAACGCAGCGCAACAAGACACCTCCAAGAAGAACGCAAAGCACAAGCCCATCCTGATCCGCTCCCAGACGGATCCCAACGTCGTGGAGCGAGTTGAATCCAGAGAGCCCGTCCCTGAGTTGAAGCCCGTCAAGGAAACCAAGCCAGCAAAGGAAGCCAAGTCCGGCGGTCTGGGCCGCAAGGTGTCACTGAGGGCTCTACGGGGAGACTCAAGAGCCCGAAAGGCGGCGGAGAAAGCAGAAGCTGTACCGTCTATGCCAGCTATGCCAACTATGCTATCCCCTCCTCCTCCTCCTCCCCCGATGCCCCAGTTGCTCGGGCCGCTCTTAGACGTCGAGATCCCCAACATCAAGATGGAGCGATATAGCATCATGTTCGGCGGCGTCCTAGGGACGGAGAGCTCTTCGTCTTCGCTCCTCGCCCGACGACAGGCGACGCTCGATCGGCTAAAGACTATCAACGACGAGATCACCCAGAATGGCGAGGAGGAACTCCCACGACCGCGACGAGCAACCTCACCTCAGCCCAAAGCCTCGCCCACCTTCTCTCTCTTCCCAGGACTACCCAGGGCCAGCCCAAGCCAACCCTCTCCCAGGGGACGCTCAAACACCTCACCCGCCATGTTGCACTCGCCCGTTGTAGCGAAGTTCGATATTGAGGCTCGAGCCCGCAAAGAACATAACTTGGGGGAGACACTTAAGCCCAAGGTCTTCCAGCCAGCAGCCACAACGGATTCACAACGTGACAAGAAGTCGGCAGCAGCAGCTGTCGATTCTCCTAAACTGGTCTCCAAGTTCAGCAAACAACCAAAACGCCCCGCTGCACCCAAACCCGAGCAGTCCTCCAACCCCCGCCCTAGTAGGTCGCCCTCACCGGCGACTCTCGAAGTCCAGGCTCAGGCACGCGGCAGACAGCCTTCCCCTTTCACGCCCGACACCTCCAGTCTGATCCTCGATTCACCCGAGAACAGCGACGGCGAGGAGGAGGAGAATGACGAGGCAGAAATCCACATTACCGACAAGCTCCGGCCCACGCTCGCCGAGCCGAAGTGGCAGATGGTCTCGCCCCCAGGCTCGACAACGTCCTCCAGCCCCACGATGACGCGGAAGCGCAGCCCTCCCTCTTCCGTAACGTCCCCCGAGGAGATCACCGTCATCAAGTCGCCGCCCCCTGAGGTCGACCCCGAGGAGGCCCTGCGCAACGCCGTCGAGATCTCCATCGCGCGCCAGATCAGCGTTTCGCACCAGCAGCGCAAGATGCTGCACCCGCTCAAGAGCAACCCGAGCCTGCGATACCCGAGCGACAGCAAAGGGTCCAACTACGGAATCCCCGTCGGGAAGAACGAGCGGCTGGCTGAGACGAAAACGGCTACGCCGCGGTTAGTGCGTCCCGAGGACATAAATGCCTTTGAGATGCACCGCAAAAGCTCGAGGGTTATCTTCGAGGGAGAACCCTCAACATAACGGGAGAAGTCTCGGGGTTGCATATATAGGACGGCGGTTGGCAATCGGCGGATGGTTTCTTTTCTTTATCCATATCTTCTTCACCCATACCCCATTTACATTCATGCTTGAGATAGCAGCAACGAACGGAGACCTCACTGGTTGAGTCGTCTCTGTAGTCGTTCGAGGGCAACTCTTCCCTCCAATTCTTTTTTTCTTTTGTCGTTTTCATACAAGACACCAAGCAAGCCTTGATGCAGACAGGCAACGGGATACCATGGGCATATATAGCACGGCGCAGGAGCAGAAACGGAAAGGGAAGAACTGAGCGCGCACAGCCCTGGAGTAGTAGGTCGCTGGTTCGGAAAAAGGAGGTTTCACGCGTACCAGCATCATTATCATCATAGTCATCATTTGGAATAGAAAAAGCCCCATCATTAAGTGATACTTTCATCCCAGCCTATCTCCACGTGTAGTTGACATGAACAAGCGCCCTCCCCTGTCTCTCCTCCTCCCTCCCCCGCGAAATGAGTCTAGACTGCTGCAACATGGCCCGCGAACGAATGGCTGAACAAAATGATTGGAAGTGTCTGCGCCTCACGAATAACCAATCTCAATAACCGACATCCCATATATGCTGAAACGAAAGTCGCGTCCCAACGCCGAAACGAAATGTTCCATTACATCAAAACACAGCACGAGTTCTGCTTCTTGGCTTGCTCTGCGGGTCGGGGTAGGAGTTAGTTCGGCAAGTTCCCCACCACATGTTTCGGAAAGGGGAACACGTACGGTAGAACATCTTGCTCTGGTTGCTCAGGCCATCGCTCTTGGCCACCAAGTCGTCAATCTTCTCTCCACGCTGCAGCACGCTCTCGATGGTCTTGTGGAGGACAATCTTGGTCTCGTCGAGCTCCTTCTGGATCTTGAGGATGCTGTCGGCTTGCGCGGGGTCCTGGTACTTGGTGATGTATTCCTTGAGCTGGGGCATGACGATGACGGGCTCGCCAGACGACCACGAGGAGCGCGGGTTGGCGGCAAGGAATTCATCGACAATCTTGCTGAGAAGCTGGTGAGCAACGAGGGCCGGGTACTGGTGGTCCGACATGATGATGCCGCAGACGCCCTCGGTACGGCCGTAGGCGTGGAAGGTGTAGTCTGGGAGGTTTCAGTGTCAGTTTCCGAGGTGGGTTTGAATCGCGAGGACGGGGAGGATGTCGCCGTACCTTGTTCCTCAACATCCTGTCGCTGGCCGGGACGGGTGCGCTCGGCAACGGTCTTTGCGAAGAGGGTCATGAACTCGCCATAGCTAGAGAGGAAGAGATGGCCTGGTCAGCGACTGCGGTCAGGGGGCGGGATCAGCGGTTGAAGGAGGCGGACTTGTTGCGGGTGAATCGCGAGTATGAGCTTAGCTCCTTCTCAGCGCAAATCTCGTGGGCCGGCTTGGCCTCGTTGCGAATGATCTAGAGCCAGCAAGAAGAGTCGTCAGCCAAGCGTCGGGATTTGGAGAGTTGGGGGTCAGGTCGGTGAGGGGCATTGGGGGGCGCATACACCGATGTAGTGTAGCTTCATAGTGGCGGCGGGATCGAAGGCGGCGTCGATGCGATTCTGTGCGGATTGTCGTCGGGAGGGGGAGAGGGCGAAAAGCGCAGGTCGAGGGTGAGAAATGCAGGATGCAAGATTCGGGATCAGATCGAGATGTTGGCGGATTTGAGTCTGGACTCGGGGAGAAGTTGCTTGCTTGGTCCCCGTCGTCATGTACCTTGTCCGCTGGGTCGGTCGTCACATGTTCCGCTACGGCCGGGGGGCTTGATGGCAAGGCCTAGGCTAGCGATTAGGCCCCCGAATTCCAGCCAGGCTACAGTGGGTTCCAGCCTCTCCAAGCCTTTGTAGCGAGCGCTAAGCCATCCGCGGCGCATGGCCAGGTGTGGCCTTGGGCTTGCTGCGGCCTGGGCCTTCTTCCGGTGGCGGGGGCTATGGTGGGGTTGGTCCCATTTTCAGAGGCGACCATGACGGGACTGACCACTCATCACGGCGGTGTATGACTCTACAGCGATGAGGTAGACTAACTCGTACTCTACCTCCATAGGACTATAACCCAGAGCAGTCACAACCACACAGAGAAGCCACTCAACTCCATCAACTCTACAAGACACAGTTCTCTCGTCTTGTTGTCCCACCACCAAAGACCCCTCCAAACATTCCGAAAACAAGCCATACTACCCGGGAAATAATAAACATCATGGCTTCGAGCGGGCTTAGTGCCGCAGAGGCCGAATGGAGAGAACAGTTTGCTGCGATGCAGGTCGCCATTGCCGAACTCAAGATACCTCAAGAGACAAACATCGAGAGCGACCTGGATGACGACGACTTCGAAGGCTACTCGTCCGGCAACAGCGGCCAAGATGTCTGGCAATTCATCTCGGATGACGACCAGGACGAGTTCAGCAGCGACTTTGCCGAGGCGGAGGCTGCTGGTGGCCGCGCCGCTGACTACGGAGCTGAATGGTTCACAATCAAATGCTCGGCCATCGCAGCCAAGAGTGGCCTTTCTCCCGACGTGTTTGAAACTCAGATCATGAGTGTTCTCAGCTCCGGCCAATCCGAAGATGAGCTTCAGGCGCACCTGGCTGACTTGGTTGGCTTCGACGACTTCGATTTCATCATCGAGGTCTTGGGTCACAAGGACGAAATTGTCGCCGCAGTCACTACCAGTAGCCAACAGGCCCACCAGACATCGTCTGGGCCGCCTCGTGTCTTGACGAGGGCTCAGAGAGAGGAGGCCCTACGCCGCCAAGATCTGGAGCACAAGACTGCCTCTCTTGCCGCAGCCTCAGCCAAAGAGCCTCAGTATCCCCACGTCTACAAGTCATACAGCGCCGGCAACACCCTGAGCCACACTGGGAAGAAGTATGGTCTTCCAGTGGGGAGTGAACGGAAGGTGTTTGACAAGTATGAAGAGTATTCCATTCCAGCAGCGAAGAAGGGAACTTTGGGCCCTGGCCAGAGGCTCATCAAGATCTCCGAACTTGATGGGCTTTGCCGTACCACCTTCAAGGGCTACAAGACACTGAATCGCATGCAAAGTCTTGTATATCCCGTTGCGCACAGAACCAGTGAGAACATGCTCATCTGTGCACCTACGGGTGCTGTAAGTTTTCCATGCCTCTCGGTCAAGTTGTCGGTGCTAAGCCTTTCAGGGTAAAACTGATGCAGCTATGCTCACAATTCTTCACACCATTGGGCAGAACGTGACACCCAACCCGTTTGTGGATTCAACTGCTACTGAATTCGCCGTCAATTTTGATGAATTCAAAATTGTGTATGTCGCTCCGATGAAAGCACTCGCTGCTGAAGTGACGGACAAACTGGGCAAGCGCCTCGCTTGGCTTGGTATCAAGTGCCGAGAGTACACCGGAGACATGCAGCTCACCAAGTCTGAGATTGTTCAGACGCAGATTATTGTCACTACCCCTGAGAAGTGGGATGTCGTTACGCGAAAAGGAACTGGCGATACTGAGCTCGTCCAGAAGGTCCGTCTTCTCATCATTGATGAAGTGCACATGCTTCATGATGAACGAGGCGCCGTTCTGGAGTCACTGGTGGCTCGAACTGAGCGGCAAGTGGAGAGCACCCAGTCGTTGATTCGGATTGTTGGCCTGAGTGCTACGTTGCCTAACTACATTGACGTTGCGGACTTTCTCAAGGTCAACAAGAACGCTGGCATGTTCTACTTTGATGCTTCGTTCCGCCCCGTTCCCTTAGAGCAGCATTTCATTGGTGTCAAGGGAAAGGCTGGTTCCAAGCAATCTAGGGAGAACATTGACAACGTTGCCTTTGACAAGGTCAAGGAAATGCTGGAGCGCGATCATCAGGTTATGGTCTTTGTCCACTCGCGACGAGACACAATGTTGACCGCACGAATGCTCCACCAGAAAGCCACCGAAGAATTCTGCGTGGATTTATTTGATCCGTCATTCCACCCCAACTACGAGCAGGCTTGTCGAGATATTAGGTCCTCGAGATCGAAAGATATCCGAGAGCTGCTGTCTAAAGGAATCGGAATCCATCACGCTGGCATGGCTAGAGCCGACAGGAACTTGATGGAGAGATTCTTCGCCGAGGGCGTTCTCAAAGTTCTCTGCTGTACCGCGACACTGGCCTGGGGTGTCAACTTGCCCGCTGCTGCGGTAGTCATCAAGGGTACTCAAGTCTACAGTGCCCAAGAGGGTAAATTTGTCGACTTGGGCATCCTTGACGTGCTTCAGATCTTCGGTCGTGCCGGTCGTCCTCAGTTCGAAGACACTGGTATCGGCATGATCTGCACTACCCACGACAAGCTTACGCACTATTTGACCGCCGTGACGGAGCAGCAGCCCATCGAATCTAAGTTCTCGGCCAAGTTGGTTGATAACCTCAATGCTGAAATCTCCTTGGGAACCGTCACTTCCATCCCAGACGCAGTGCAGTGGATTGGATACTCTTACCTTTTTGTTCGTATGCAACGAAGTCCTATGACATATGGCATCGAGTGGTCAGAGATCCGAGACGACCCGCAGTTAGTTCAGAGGCGTCGCCAGCTGGCCATTCAGGCTGCCAGGACTCTGCAGCGATGCCAGATGATCATCTTCAATGAGACGACCGAGGAGTTGCGCAGCAAGGATATTGGCCGAATTGCCAGCCAGTTCTATATCCTTCATACCAGCATCCAAGTCTTCAACACCATGATGCGGCCGCAGGCAACTGAGGCAGACATTCTGAAGATGATTAGTATGAGTGGAGAATTTGACAATGTCCAGTCTAGAGATAGCGAGGAGAAGGAGTTGACGCACCTCAGAAGGGAAGTCATCCCCTGTGATGTTGACGGGGGCATCGACACGCCACAGGCCAAGACGAACATTCTGCTTCAGTCTTACATCTCGAGGGCACAGCCTGAGGACTTTGCTCTGTCAAACGACATGAACTATGTTGCGCAGCAATCCGGACGAATCTGCCGAGCTCTGTTTATGCTTGCTCTAAACCGACGATGGGGCCATCAGTGCTTGGTGCTCCTCACCTTGGCCAAGTCGATTGAGAAGCGCATCTGGCCGTACCAGCATCCCCTCACCCAGTTTGATCTCACGAAGCCTGTCCTCAATCAGCTTGAATCTAAGGACAACTTGACGATTGAGGTCATGAAGGAAATGGACTCGGCAGAAATCGGGGCCTTGGTCCACAACCAGAGCGCAGGCAAGAACATTGCAAGGATACTCAACAACTTCCCCACCGTCCATGTTGAGGCTGAGATCGCACCCCTCAACAGAGATGTCCTGCGGATCAAGCTTTACGTGATCCCTGACTTCCGCTGGCATGACCATGTCCACGGAACCTCTGAGTCGTACTATATCTGGGTTGAAAACTCGGAAACGTCCCAGATCTATCACCACGAGTTTTTTATTCTCAACAGGAGGAAGCTCAATGACGATCACGAGCTCAACTTTACAATCCCTCTCGCGGATCCCTTGCCGAAGCAGATCTACGTCCGGGCTGTCTCCGACAGATGGTTGGGGGCAGAAACTGTGACTCCGGTTTCCTTCCAGCATCTCATCCGCCCAGACACCGAGAGTGTTTACACAGAGTTGTTGAACCTGCAGCCGCTACCGATCTCAGCTCTGAACAACCCTGGACTTGAGGAGATTTATGCGCAGCGCTTCCAGTACTTCAACCCTATGCAGACTCAGATCTTCCACACACTATACCACACCCCTGCCAACGTTCTCTTGGGTTCCCCCACAGGAAGTGGCAAGACCGTGGCCGCAGAGCTTGCCATGTGGTGGGCATTCCGCGAGAGACCCAAGTCAAAGGTGGTCTACATCGCCCCCATGAAGGCGCTTGTTCGTGAAAGAGTCAAGGATTGGGGAGCCCGACTGGCACGGCCTCTCGGACTCAAACTAGTGGAGTTGACTGGTGATAATACTCCTGATACCCGAACAATCCAAGATGCCGACGTCATTATCACCACCCCCGAAAAATGGGACGGTATCTCGCGTTCGTGGCAGACCAGAGGATACGTTCGACAGGTCAGCTTGGTTATCATCGATGAGATCCACCTTCTAGCGGGAGACCGAGGCCCTATTTTGGAAATCATCGTGTCTCGTAAGTCCATGCCAGCTGCCCTCGGAGTTTCATGTACTAATACACCCAGGTATGAACTACATCGCGTCCTCAACCAAGAATGCCGTTCGCCTGTTGGGCATGTCGACAGCTTGCGCGAACGCAACGGATCTTGGCAACTGGCTCGGCGTCAAAGAGGGACTCTTCAACTTCAAGCACTCCGTCCGTCCAGTCCCGTTAGAGCTATTTATCGACGGCTTTCCCGAAGTACGGGGTTTCTGCCCCCTGATGCAGTCCATGAACAGGCCGACGTTCTTGGCCGTTAAGAACCACAGCCCTGAAAAGCCCGTCATTGTTTTCGTGCCGTCTCGGCGACAGACCCGCCTTACTGCGAAGGATCTCATCAACTTCTGCGGCATGGAGGATAATCCTCGCCGGTTCTTGCACATGGATGAAGACGACCTCCAGCTCAACTTGTCCCGAGTCAAGGACGATGCACTCAAGGAGGCTATCAACTTTGGCATCGGTCTGCATCATGCAGGTCTCGTCGAGTCAGATCGCCAACTGGCCGAAGAGCTCTTCCTGAACAATAAGATCCAGATCCTTGTCGCCACCAGCACCCTCGCATGGGGTGTCAACCTTCCAGCACACTTGGTCGTCGTCAAGGGTACCCAGTACTACGACGCCAAGATCGAGGCCTACAAGGACATGGACCTGACGGATGTCCTGCAGATGCTTGGACGAGCAGGCCGCCCGCAGTTCGACACCTCGGGAGTGGCTCGCATCTTCACCCAAGACTCCAAGAAGGACTTTTACAAGCACTTCCTCCATACAGGCTTCCCCGTCGAGTCCTCGTTGCATACCGTCCTGG
This sequence comes from Neonectria neomacrospora, assembly GCA_013756995.1. Taxonomy (NCBI): domain Eukaryota; kingdom Fungi; phylum Ascomycota; class Sordariomycetes; order Hypocreales; family Nectriaceae; genus Neonectria; species Neonectria neomacrospora. Next base: position 2,366 of record JABSTB010001212.1, on the reverse strand, counting down.
ACAACCATCTTGCTGCCGAAGTCTCTGCCGAGACCATCCTCACGAAGCAGGACGCCCTGGACTACCTCACGTGGACCTTCTTCTTCAGGAGACTGCACAAGAACCCATCGTACTACGGGTTGGAAATCTCCGCCGAGGAGCACAACAGCATCGCCGCGCAGCAGGTGGCCAATGAGTTCATGGTGGAGATGGTCAACAAGTCCCTCGACGAGCTCGCCGAGTCCAAGTGTGTCGAGGTGTTCCCCAACGGCGACGTCGACTCCACGCCGATGGGCAAGATCATGAGCTACTATTACCTCTCCCACAAGACCATCCGACACCTAGTCCGCCACGCCAAGCCGCAAGGCACGTTCCTCAACGTGCTCTCGTGGATGTCCCGCGCGACCGAGTACGACGAGCTCCCCGTTCGCCACAACGAGGACCTCGTCAACGCCACGCTCTCGGACAACCTGCCCTTCCCGGGTCACGCCTTTGGCCTGCCCATGTGGGATCCCCACGTGAAGGCCTTCCTGCTCCTGCAGGCGCACATGTCCCGCATTGAGCTCCCCATCACGGATTACGTGGGCGACCAGACGAGCGTGTTGGACCAGGCCATCCGTATCATCCAGGCGTCCATCGATGTCCTCACCGAGCTGGGCTACCTCTCCAGCTGTCTCGAGATGATCACCCTGTTGCAGTGTATCAAGTGCGCCCGCTGGCCGACCGACCCTCCCATGTCCATCCTCCCCGGCGTCGACACAGACTCCAAGGACATGACCGCCCTGGCCAAGGTCAGCGCCCTCAACCACGCCCAGGCCGGCCAGCTCGCCAAGAAGCTCGGCGTTCCGAACAGCCAGGCCAGCCGCTTCTCCCGCACTGTGTCCGTCCTGCCCAACCTGGCCGTGTCCATCGACGAAGTCACGGCGCTGTCCGTCAAGATCGGACTCAAGCGCCTCAACCCGCTCGTCGAGCACAACGCCCGCATCTACGCGCCCAAGTTCCCCAAGCCTCAGACGGAGAGCTGGTTCGTTGTCGTTGCCGACGTCGCGCGCGACGAGGTCATCGCCGTCAAGCGCGTCGGCTGGTCGGCCGCCCCGGGGCGCAATCTCGGGCCTGGCATGCGCCCGTCGGCCAGGACGACCATCAAACTCCCCGAGGCCAAGTCTGGGCAGGCCCGCAAGCTCGACGTTCTCGTTGTCAGCGATGGTTACTTGGGCCTTGAACACCGGGTTCTAGGTGTGGACATTCCTGCGCCGCCGACCGTGGACGACGCGGTGGCGTCAAAGAAGATGGCGGCTTCCGGATCGCAGTAAATTTAGTCTATGGACAAGCTGTGGTACGCACTCTTCCTCTCGCGGTACCCAATGCCTCGAACGGGGAAAGAAAAGTGTGTGGAAACATGGTAGACATATGCAGTTGTCAAGCGAACAAAGACTAGGAAAAAATCGAAACATCTCGTGAGAGAAAGCCGCTCGCACCGAAACCGTATTATATCCCCTTGAGAAATGCCGCGATAAACGACCGCCCCTTCATGACCGTAGCCCAACCGATATCCATGAAACTCCGAGTGACATAAAGAACCCCTCTGATGATGCATCGTGAGACAGAAAAAGGGAAGGGAAAATGGAGCGCAGTCCAGGCGATGAAAGACAAAAAGAAAAAAAGGCCAGACCGTAGGCGAAGACGAGAAGAAGCCAAGACCAGAAAGCGACGAGCTCAACCGAAAGCTGAAAAGCAAAAAACCAGAAAATCAGAGCAAAGCCACCCGGGTATCACACTCAAACACACAAATAAACGTCCTATCATCCTCCACTCCATGCAAGTTCCATGCCTCCGTCGCATAGTTTCGAGGGTCCGTCGTAGAGCCCTGAGTTGTAGACCCGAGTCTCTCTGTCCCGTAGTTTCGAGTCCTTGCTGCATCATATCAAGCCGCCTCAGCAGCACTTTCGGGCCGCTTTTTGATGACGATCCTGCTGGGCCGAATCGATACTACCGGCCTGGTCGACGGTGACGGCAGGAGAGAAGCCCGGGGAGAACAGCCAGCTACGGCGGTCGCGGCCGACGCGAAAGCTGCTCCGGGGGTTCACGCCATCAAAGTAGCCACCATCCATGCCGGTCTCGTAGCCCGGAGTGCCGGGAAGGGCGGTGGCCATGAGCAGGGCCTGCTGCATCTTGCGATTCTGCTCGACGAGCTTGCGGGTGACGACACGGAAGACCTCCTCAACACCCTCTCCACTCTCGGCGCTGATCTCGTGACAGGCGTCCCAGCCGACCTCCTGGGCCCAGAAACCGGAGCTGCGCTTGGAGCTGGGGCTGCGAGGTTCGACGACGGGGAGGGTGGAGGCGTAGCCCGGCAGGCCGGACATGGGCGCGGGAGGGTTGAGCGG